>CAJDSM010140792.1:0-40902 GCA_903981925.1 Ostrea lurida | reverse complement strand
CATTAATTTCTCACTTTCCCTCTCAAAATATCATTGCTGAGATGCACTACCCAGTGAGGAAGGCTTAATTATTAATGCCCATCTGTCGTGCCCTGTACCTTTATTTAATTGTAACAAAACTGAAATACTGATATTTACACTAGGATCTAAAATAAACCTGTACTCTACTAGAATTATTTTTGGAAATGCATCTGCCAAAGTTGGTGGTATTAAACTCAGAAAAAGAAAAAAATATATTCATTTGTACAGGAAAGGAAAGGTCCTTATATGCCGCAGATTTTTCTCGAAATAAAACAAAAAACTGCCTTATGTATGTGCTTTCTTCAAACAGTTACTAGTAACAAAGGAAACAAATATACAAAGCGCCATAGAAAACTATATGAATTTTCACTTATAAATGAATAAAATAATAAATAATAAAATAATAATAAATACAACTGACCAATTCATATAGAATTCATTTCATGTATTCTGTGAATGAATGTGATTTTAATTGTATATAATAATTCCTGGTGATGTTCTTCCTTTTTTATCCTATCTGTTCACCCATGGTTTTGTTTTGTTTTGAGGGCATTTTTATATTTAAATGTGTATAAGAAAGCTATTTTTCCCATTTTAACTTGTTTATGTTAAAATGAGATAGTTCGGTGTGAAATTGTTTTTGAAAATATCAGTCACCTTTAACCTTTGTGGTACACTGTATATTATAGAGGTATCATAATCTTCATATTTCCCTTATGTATGCACTTATAGAGTTGACGAATTGCCCGAGGAAGTTTTAAAAAGGGGAATAATTGGGAGAGCCAAATCGAGAGCAGTCCATTCTTACAGCAGTTGCATCGTTACAATACTTGAAGAACTTTTCAAATTAACCAGAAAAGAACTTTTTAGCTACCATAATGTGATTTATTCAATACAAAAGACCTATATGTCGATTCCATTCCTTTAATTTTGATACACTTTTATCATCTTTCAAGAGGTTTTGACCTAAGTGTATCATCAGTGGTTTGTAAATTTTAAAGTCCCTAATACCATTGGATCTGGACAACAACCTCAAAATCGTGCGACCTTTTAAAAATCTTAATTATTTTAATTTCTACCAACAAATGGGCCATATTATGAAGAGAATTAAAGCACGGAAGCTATATTATTATTGAGTAATTTAGATGTTATGTATTCCAATCTTTATTCTCTGATGAAAACGACTCACCGTTTGTACCAGAACAGCACCGCTTCTGTTTCATAAATGTCATTTTTTGTTACGTTAACTTCAGTACCATAAAGAGTCAAAAGGGCCTCCAAGTTAAAATATGTTCCAAAGTTGAAGGCCCATTTCAATTGTGTTAGGATTTTCTACATATATGTATGACTCTTGTACTTCTGTACACGAATATTAGAATCATATCATATATATGAAATGTCATAACTATTTTTTTTTACACTTGTTGATATCTTTGTAATAAAAGTTAGAAATGAATTGTTGTTATTCCTTAAAGAATAAATTGGGAAAGTGCGATGCATGCTCACACTAATATGCGAACAAGGAATGATGGTTGTATCCCCTTTAGCTTGATTAGTAAACTCTGACTACCAGAGACCCTAAATAACTGTCCCACAGTAGAGGCTTTTTTGGTACAGTTGAACTTGGTTATTCTCGAAACCACTGATATCTGAATACCATGTTATGTCGAGATAACAGTCGGCACTATACTATTCCACAATAGACATTTCTCCGGTACTTTTGATTGGAGTAAAATTAGATCCTCTGACCTCATATAGCGTATAACACTATACATACACTCCTGTTTAGCGATACCACACTCCTCTTTTTAGCTTATATAAGGAGCAAATCAAAGATCTAATTGTTGTTTCCCAATGAACTAACTCTTTATGAACTCCATTGTGTCGGAAAAAAATACCCTTTCTTCGCACTAAAAGCCCTACTTCTATTAAAATTGCTTGTCTTCAACAACACATGTATAAACATCAAACGCAACATACGCTTAAACATGATTTTCAATGCACGATCCCACTTAAACTAAACCTTTCTTGTCATCAAGCTCTCTTCACATAACCATTCTGTAATTATCTACATATTAGTAAAAACCTAATGATACTTGCAACAATAATTAAGAACCCATTGTAATATTCTCATACAAAATGAAACCTTAATCGCTCACATTCCTTTCCACTATTTTACAACTGTAATGCTAAATGTTTTTCAAGATTGTATATTGTCTGGTTTTCTTGAAATACCTGCATGTATACAAAGCTGGAATTGGATCCCTCACCAAAATGAGGGAATGTTTTATTCAGATGTTTATACAATCACAAGTAGCCGTTGTACCTGATCCACACTGCTCTGATGCTATTATTTTCTTCCACAGACCATTAATAATCTCATTGTAATTACATATACAGATCAGACAAAGTTTATACTATGATAGGGCTCAAACTGTAAAACACAATATCTCTTATTTCTGAGCAATATTATGTAAACTTGTTTTACTAGGAAACAACGCTTTATCCATTATAAGATCTTTCTTAGAATAAGCAATGAAAACAAAACCCCTCTTAACAAATGCAATTACTGTTCAAATTCAACCCTGTTAAAATATATTAACCTTAAACACTTACTAACATGAATCTGAATTATATTCATTTATAATTGTGATTTGTATGGATTTCAATCACCCTCCCTCTGTGTGGAAATATTGAAAAAACCCTGGTCCTATTCAGTAATCAAAAACTGAGTAGAAGATCTGTAATACATTACAAATTCTTTTATTTTTGAAACACTCAACTTCATTGGTGCATCTTAATGTGCAAAGCTTAAATAATAAGCCATATTATTCAAGCCGATTTGGGATTTACATCATAGCATAAATGAAACTGGCTAAACAAAGACATAACATCTCAAATATACTATTACAGGCTTTCCAGGACCATTAGGCGTGATAGAGAGGAAAAGATACAGAGGAATTTTATAATAAAAAAATCATAGCCCATGAAAAGCGCAGGCAGGAATCTTGAAGTCGAACAAAGAGAAATGCATTGGCTGAATGTTTAGATATAAAATGAAAGTTTTTTTTTAGACACTTTTTATGAGCAGACCACCGATTAGAGGCAAGCAAATGTGAAACCATGGTTTCGCGGAAAAGGCCAAAGACACAAAATCAGAAATATTTCACACGGAGACTAACTGTTAATTCAGGAAACACATCGAGGTTGCAAAAAATTGACGGAATGAATGAGTCAGGGAATGGTCACAAGGATGTGATGTACACAGTTTACCGAAGGGCTCAACACTAGGAGACCGGGATGGGAAATTAACACAGTATTGGGAATCGCAGCGGTGGAAAAGAGGCTGCCCGAAAACGGTAAGATTACCAGTGGCCAATGGTGGTGGATTTTAAATGACCCAAAGACCCATACAAAACGGTATTAAAAGTAAAAGATGCTTGGGACCCAAACAGATTGCCCAAAGGTGACCAAAACAAAACTGTAAAAAATGCAAGATGGGGAGGCTCTATTGGCTAAGGAGACGTTGGATTGCAAACTGCAGGAAGAATCAATAAACTGTAGCAGTGATGAGCCACAAAACAAATTTGCAAATAAAGATACAGCACGCCCCAGGAACCACCATGGATGCACAACGACAGTCGACATGGAGTAGAACTCAACTGCTGTCAGGCAAGTGTAAAAGATGGATCTTCCTGTAGTGACGGGGCCGATAGAGAAAATTCAAGAAATGGTGAGGTGTTAAATCAAAAGGAGAAATGCAAGACAAACATAGGATGCAAAAATAGCCAAAAGGTAAAAACAGGTAAAACAGTCTAAACAATGGGGACGGAATGAAATAAGAATTCATCGGGTTCCAAAAACTCAAGTACAATACCTCCAAGGAAAAGTATGTGTTGAGCACAGCCTGCCAATAAAGTGGGAGAACAAAGGAAAAAGTGCAAATGTATGTGCCAAGAATGAGGTGTGCCCAAGCAGGGGTGCAAACGACGAAATGCGGAGGGCCAAGGACAGAATCAGGGCTGCAAGCACGCTGCAAATATAGAAGCTATACACGGACGTAAAAGATGCTGGGGAACACGAAGACAAGGTAAGGCCGCGGGCCGGATGGCATGAAGCCGACGTGACGCCAAACAAGCAGTCAGCATCGAGTGCGCTACCTGTGTAGCTAAATGTAGTTAATGAGCGCGCCGGATGCGCAATCCCAAACCAAGGAAATATAGCAAATGTATCCCGGGAATAAAAGGCAACAGCAGCAGGGTCAAGGAATGAGAGACCATATCTGACTTAAGCTGGCTGGTAAATGTAGTGGAAGTGTGGCGTAATAATCAACAAGTATGCAGACCAAGGATGATCCGGCCGCCACATTCAAGCGGGTAGGCCGAAGGACGCTGTACGGTCAAGCAGGGATAAGATGACGAGGGAGTGGAGAAGCACGGGGCAGGGAAAGAAGGTAGAGAAGAGGGATCGACATGAAGGAAGCCGGAAAAGGGGCACAAGGGGTAGTACACAAACGGGAAAAAAAGGGGAACCGGGGAGAAACGATCGCGCGGGTGGGTGAAAAAGGTAGCTAGGAGAGGAAACAACAGTGTGGGAAGTAAAGGTGTGAGCAAAGTCAACGAGTACTCAAGCGGGCGGACCCAAAGGGAGGAAACCCGGGCCCCAGACGGGTGCTATATAATGAAAGGACTGGCGCAAGATAGGCATGGCGTGAATCAAACGGGCGGACGAGACATCACGATATGGGGGGGAGAAGCAGACACCGCAGCTGCTCACTTAATGAGAGCGGGAAAAAAGCAACCAAAATGCAAAAAACGAGCGGGAGCTAATCCCATAAAACAGAGGATACGATACCAAGAAGGCTGTCAAAAAAACCCGGCCAAATGCTTCATGATAGTAGTGGAGGAGTGAAAAATGAGGTCGAAGCTCAGAAACACGTAGGGTCAGGTGAGGAGGAAGCGATTCTGGGAAGGGCATATAAATGGAAAATAGGAATAAGCCGAGTCGCGGCGGAGTAGTGCGAAGGGGGAAAAGTGGAAGGGAAAAACTGCGGCAAAAAAGATATGGGTCAGTTGGTAAGACCGGTGCGAGAAACGCGGGAGTGGGGATATGGACAAAGACCAGAGAGTTGAGCAAAAAAAGGAAATATACAGGAGAAGCACGCCAGAATAAGACGGGAAAAGACGGCACCCAATACAGAGAGAAAGATAACGGGATGGGAACATAACAAAGCGTGAGAAAAAGCAGAGTCGTAGCCAACTGCCACTAAGATTGTACCCAGATGACGCAAAAGTCTAACCAAGAGGCTCCATCACAAGAAAACCCAAGGGCAGAATAGAATACGAGAACAGCCAACCACTGCAGAAAGCAATCTCGAGAACAATAACGAACGTGATGCATGCATCCCCAAACAAATTAAGAAATGGGAATACATCGAACCCGAAACATGCAAGGTAAAGCCGCTGACGAGCGCACGGTAAAAAGAATCTGAATGCAGGAAAAGCAAAAGTGCCCAAATGTGATGGTGACGTGGAGCCAGACGTGACAAAGAACTGAGGTGCAGGCAAAGTGAAGATTAATGAGGACGCTAACGTCATAGTGGCAAGAAAAGGAGTGGAATTCACCGCGTGGATATGAGAAGTGGAAGACGGAGCATGTGTTCGGTGACAGGGACAAGACCGTCGGAGAGGGTGTAGGAGCCATACAATTACTGACACGTCCACATCAACTCAAGTGTAAAAGGATATGAGGTAGGATGAATAGGGAGAACGAAAACAGGCAAATGTGGAGTAGTCCAGAAAGATGCGGGTCGAAAGTAAAAGGGGCTGAGCCGCCTGGAGCGTCCTCTGGTCCGGCCCCGGGGGTGTTGGAGAGAGAGAATGGAAGGCTCAAGAACCTCGACTCGACAAGAAAAGTCTGACTAAAGAAAAAAATGTGGCTGGTCAACGTGCGTAGAGAAATATGCCGACCAGATAACAAGAATGCGTACCATAGGGGGGAAGTGGGCAGGATGGGAGTCTCCTAACGCTAGAGTATAGGATACAAACGTAAAAAAAAGGGCCAGGACCTGCAACCTCCACAAAGACAAAGAGAGTAATGACATAAAGTGCTGGTAAACAAGTGAAGATAAGATACGCAGGCGAAGCGAATGAGCATGAATTAATGTGCGTCCCAAGGCGGGCTCCAAAGGAAAAATGAAGTGGGAGTGATGACCCAGATGTAAAACGTGTAAAGTGAGAGAGAGAGGATGTAAGGAGGGTGTCGGGAGTGGAGCCATTCGGATGGTGTGCGGGAAAGAAGAATTAAAGTAAAGGTGGGTGTGAGAGTGTGATGGTCCGGCAGGTGGGTGGGAGGGTCGTGCGGAGAGAAGTATGACCTGGGGTCTAGGGGAATGGGAGAAATGGGTGATATAATGGGACATGCAAGTGGTAAGCGTGTGGAGGGGGATCAGACGAGGATCGCGACGCGGGGAGGCGGTTCCCAGCCAGGGGGAGATAAGAATACCGAGGCCACGCAGGACCCCCCGGAGTAGGTCGGGCGGGCTAACTGGAGAGTGGCAAGGGGAACTAAAGAGGCGGGAGTTGTGGCCCATGAAACAGTCAGCCCGGACTGTGCGTAGAACCGTTCGGTGACAAAGGAAAAATAAGTGTTGCAGAGTGCCTAGTGCAAATATAAATAACCCGTGGCAACATAACGCAGAACGCAAGAGCTGGATGCACTAGGGCAGAGATCGCACATGCCAAAGATGTAATGTACACTGAAAAAAGACACCGAAGTAGGAATGCGACAGCTGGTAAAGAAACAGCAGCAAAAGAAGCAATGAAGAATGAAGGGGGGTGGGACCTAGTGGATAGAGTAACATGCGGTGGGAGGGCGAGAAAAGACAAGCCAGCGTGGTGTACCAGTGGGGGAGGGCCAGATCATCAAGAGAGAAGCGGAGGTGGCTGCAGTGATCCACAACAAGAAAGAAAAGATGTAGCCGCAGCAAAAAAAGTGAGTTAACCGCATGCAAGATCTTAGACCAAGTCAGTGGTAAAAGTAAGAAAAAGAGGGACCGAGACCCCGTGGGGGTACGCCAGCCGGACGAACAGGCGGGAGTGCACCAGGAAGACAACAGTGGGTCTAGCAAATGAGATTAAGGGTCAAACCAAGCGAGGCGCCAACGAGACCAATGTGGGTGCAAGGGGGGAATAACCCCTGGTCCATTAACTGGCAAAACAGTCTACTGAGGCGAAAAAATAGGACTCTTAACGCGTCCCGGAAAGCAAGGCCTGGAGAAAATCACTGAATAATGACGGAAGTAACGGAGTGACCAGTAGAGCAAGGCCGAACACCCAGATGAGGGGGCGGAAAGAATATCATGGGTAGGAAGAAACTTGGATAGAGAGTGAAAGATCACACTGTCCATACCATGTTGACCAAAGAACGCGTAGCTGAAGAGAAGCGGTCTAAGAAGGACGGACAAGGCGCTGTGCCCGTGGTGTAAATACAGAGAACATGTGCGACCAGTGGCGACTGGAGACAGACGGAGCAGAAAGTAAAAATGAGAGGGTAGAGCAAAGAGAGGAGGCGTGGGTGGAGTGAAAGTGAGGAGTAAGCAATGCCGGCCCAGCGCCACTGGATGCGATGGTCCAAGACACGGTTACGGCCTAGTAGAGAAACGAAGGGGAAAAGGTGGCGGGCAGCACTAAAGATTTGAGCGCGAACGGGGCAACCTGCCGCATGCTGTCGCTGGGACCACGAGTGGGAACAAAAGAAATAGAAATAAATGGAGTGGCTTTGTGAGCATGTTAGGGGCAGCGGGGATGCATTCAATGTGTAATGGAGATATGTACTGAGGGTTGGGAAACCGATAGTGGTGTAAGTCAGGGCCACCATGGTGTGTAGATGTCGAAATACCGGGGGGGAACTGGCGGCGTAGTGGCAGAATAGGTGTGGCGATGCTACAGGGGTACACAGAAATGCCTGATTGCTATACGCCCATCACGAAGAAGCATAGCGTGTGTGAGCAAGTGAAGGAGACGCTGACGGGGCGAAACATGTCCGAATGTGCGTGGCGATCCAGGGGTGGGCACGGGGGGAGGGTAAAACTATGGGGAATGGCGTGGGGGGCTACAGCAATAGACATTAGGATATTACGGCAAGTGTGAGCATATAGCAGTGACCAAGCAGAGCAGCCCAACGGAGTCTGGAAGTGTGGAAGCGTGAAAGCTGTGGGGGGGAAAAGACCCAGAAGGTCGGTAGACGGTGGGGAGGGGAGGGGACGGGTAATGACACAAAAAATGGGACAAAAAGGTAGCGTACAGTGGGGCGAGAAGACGTTCCCCAACAACCGGAGAATGTCAACAATACGGGGTATGACAATTCAAGAAGTCAAGAGTTGAAGAAAGGGCGGAAAATGTGGTACAAGCAGAAAAGAAGGGGACAGGCCCGGAGTCAGGGAAATATCAGCAGTGGGGAATCGGATGTAGAGAATGACAAAAAGTGTCGCAGGATGATGAGAGTACGATGGGGCTGGGGCGTGGCCAGCGAAGAGGCTAGAGTACTCAACAGTGGCGTGCCTGTATAAATGAGGGGGTCTGGAAAAAATGGGCCAGGAGAAATGCAGGTAAGAGACAACAAGGTCAAGCCAAATGGATGTCGAGTGGGTGGTGCGACTGCAAGAGCCTGCCTGCGGGCAGGGAAGTGAGATGAGAGAACAATGACCCCCTGATCTGAGGCCTCGCTATCACGCCGTAAAAGGGCTGCCGGAAGCCGGTAAGAGTATTCGAGAGGGTTATGTCCGGGTGTGGTAGCCAAGGGGCAGTAATGCGAGATGGGTCAAAAGCCACCAAAACGCGGCGGAAAAGAGCGAGCTAAGTTGAGCGAACATGTAATGAGGCCACCAATGAAGTTGAGGCGAACAAAAATCAAAAGAATGTGGAAGGCGAGCTACAGGAAGCGGCGTGAAGCAGGAGACGGAAATGGACCAGGGTGGCGTGCAAGAGTCTTCCAACACAGCAGGAGGGGATGGAAAGCCAGAACAAATACACAAAGAATTAAATGAAATATGTACGATGCCAGGGAAGTGAAGTGGTGTAAGATAGATGATATACTTACACAGGGTGTGAATGCGGAACATGCAATAGGCAGTGTGGTGAAAGAGGGGGGCGCAGTGCATGAGACAAGAAAAATAAGTAGAACAATGATAAAGCGGGCCATAAGTAACAAATCAAGTGACCATCAATATGCACAAAGCCAAGATGAAGAAGTGAGGGTGACAATGTGTGAGCCCATCATGAGGAAAACCGCGAGCCGGTAGATAGGAGGAAACGGGCATTAGTGAATGTGGCGGGTGGAAAAAAAAGAAAGAGCAGATGTCAGATACAGGTGAAGCACAGGGTACACGGCACGTGGAACGGGATAAGTCATCGGAATAAAACATCCCGCAGTGATGGAGACTCAATCAGCGTGGGAACAAGCAGGTAGTGAAAAGAAAACAAGAACAAAAAGACCAAGCGTGGAAAAAAAGTGGTAGAAAGATGACAGGGGGAAAGAGGTGAAAAGGAATGGTGGAGCGATCGAAGATTGTCAGGTGAGGAGAAATACAAGGGGCGTTATAATGGAGGATAAGGAATTCAGATGGTGTTACTAAGATGGGAGAGAGAGACCAGAAGGAGAGGAAAGAGACGGGAAACAAGAAAAAGTGTGGTAGTGTAAGGCCGGATCGGCAGGGACAAAGTCATGAGTGAACGAGTGGACGGTATGTTAAACATGCGGGGTGGTGAACAGCACAAGACAAATGATGAGAAGGAGGAGTAGCGAAAAAGGGGGAGGGCCGACACAAAGTTGGAGTGCAGAAAGAGAGCAGGGGAAACACAAGTTAAGAGCCGTGTATGGTGGCGCACGTGAGATCGCCAAACGAAGGAGGGGTATCGCGCAAACCATAGTGGTGGTATGCAGTGGATGAGACGCTATAGGAGGCAGGTGCAGAGGAGTCTAATTACTGCCAAGCAAAAGACCGAGAAAGGCCGCATGGGAGAGTATGAGGTCGAACCGGGAGCGCGACAAAACCGTTGGCGATGCAAGATAGCAGGTCGAGAACCCAAGGCAACGTACCAAAAGAAAAAGCCTGACTGGGGACAGGATGGAGGGTCGCTGGTAGGCAAGGTTGTACGTAATCAAGCGTAAAGGCGAGACAAACACATGCATTTCGTGGCCAAAGAGTGGGGAAGCAGGCAGACGCAGCCCCCAAAGTATCAATGGAAAAGAACACAGCAAGGCACGGCTAACGTTGTATGACAAAGAGATACAACGGTGGAAAAAAAAAAGAGTGTAAGAGCAGCAGAGATAGATAGGAGTAAGCGAATATCGTGAAGCAGAAGGTACAAAAGGATACAGTAGATAGAAAAAACCAACCAAAGGAAAACGGGGCCGTCAAAACGGAAAACATGAAAACGGAGGCTCCGGACCTGTATGGGGCACCGGAGTGGAAAGGAACCAAAACAAGGACAGGAAGGAAAACAAGAAGCGGCATGCCTGGGACAACAGTGGATGGCGCGGTCATCAGGAGAAAAAAGGAAAAAAAAGTTGCTAAATATCAATTAAAACCTGATGGGCGTGCATGGCTGAGGCCCCGCATAAAGATGGCACCCAATGTGTGCTGCTAGAAAGGTAAAAAATAAGAAATGGTGAAAAGGCACGAGGTGAGGGAGGTCCAGAGCCAAGCGATAGGACCTAAAAATACAACCAACGT
Organism: Ostrea lurida; assembly: GCA_903981925.1. Taxonomy (NCBI): domain Eukaryota; kingdom Metazoa; phylum Mollusca; class Bivalvia; order Ostreida; family Ostreidae; genus Ostrea; species Ostrea lurida. The sequence goes on along the minus strand of CAJDSM010140792.1, from coordinate 30,146 downwards.
AGATACACGAGGGTCAAAAAACACGCGGTAAAAAGGATAAAAGGGGCAAAAATAAAAAGAAGGACACAGAGCGGGAGGAATAAAGCACATGGACGGGACCGAAAAAGTGGTGGGCGGGATTGACCAAGAGGGAAAAGTCGTTCAAGGATGGGTAAACGAGGCACTGCTGTAAGAATGGCACGCACAGCGGCGCCCAGCAGTAAGCTCCCCGGAAAACTTGCCGCCCGGCAATGCTCAACCAGAAGGGGCAGGACAAACAGGGAAGAATGGAAAGATGCGATGGGACCACCATGCGAGTACCAGAACCAGGGGACCACAAAAAGGTGAAAGGGACGGATTAATAGTAACCAAAGAAAACAAGGCACAACACGAACTATGCACAGTGGAACATAAACAAGTGAAAGCACAATAGCTTTCGTACACAGTAAGAGAAGATAAGGCCCGGCCAAAACAAAAAAACAACACATGGGGAACAGAGCAGGGTACAAAAAAGAAAACACATTACACAGGAAAGTAAAAAACAAGTAAAAGACATGTCAGGCACAAGAAGCAGTGGAAATTGAATCCAGTAGTGAAATGGTCAGTGTGGAGTAGTATGAGTAAGAGTAGAGTGTTAGGTCATATAAAGGCAAAAGGACATAGAGTGTCGAGCGCGGGAGCAGGTGGCCCTGGTTACCGTTAAACGGGGAAGAAACAACACGACAGAAGGCAAGTGGGGTTGAGTCGAAAAAAGCGCGGCATATAAAGGACCTGTGCCTGCCTACAAAATGAAGAGAGGGGTGTCGCGGAGTGAAGACCACCAACTGGGCAGAGGCATGCCAAAAAGAAGCGAGTGAGAGACAGGGTTATGTAATCCAGTGTAAAGATCAGTATGTGCAGGTGGGTTTACAAATTAAATAAAGGTAAGGCACGACAGAAGGGCAGGAATAATGGAAGCCGCCTTCACGTGGGTACGGGCAGCGCAGCAATGAGAGGGGTGAGAGGAAAGGGAGAAAGTTAATGGCCCCAGAGATCCAACTGAATAAGGACACGAAGCAGCAAGCAAAGAGTACAAAGGTGAGTGCTGAGAATGACACCAAGGTGACAGCAAAAGACAAAGGAGCTGCGCAGGGACAATACGTAGACCAAGGAAAAGTGATAGGGAAGGTATTAGTAGGCTAGACTTATGCACGTCCGGGGGAAAGCAGAAAAAAAAGTGCAAATGCCGTGGTCTGACGCGAAGAGAACCAAGAGTCAAGAAGATCCGGTGACGCCACGTAAAAACAGCTACAGCAACCAGATCAGGCCGAGGGGCACAGTGCGTTGGGTAGGGACGGGAAAGTGCAGCTGTAGCAGACAGTGTGGAGGAGTAAGGGGAAAGGAAAAGAGGCAAAGAAAAGACGAGTGCCCCAAAGTGTTAAGGAGAAAAGAGGACGGAAAGTAGGAGATGTGGACTGAGAGTCTCGCGCTCCGCCTCCTCCGTGGGTGGTGGAGAGAGAGAAAGTCCGATGCAGCAAAGACATGATCAGGACTATGGCGCATGAAATGGTTAAACTCGGACTTGCTGCATAGTGGTCAGTGTCCCAATAATACGCGCAAAATGGTGCCATACAAGCGGCAAACTTGGACAGCAAGAAAAAAAGAGGCGAAAGCAGCCTGGGAGTGGGCTGTGAGCGGTGAGAGGGAGGACAGCAAGCGCGGAACTAGGGCAGGTCGAGAGACCAAGCCGTGGCAAGGGGGGGGGCGGGGAAACCAGGAGGCATAGTCTAGCAGAAGAAGAGAAGCGCATAGATCGGCCTTGGTGACTTAAGGCGGCACGTGGCAACTACGGGGAAGAGGGAGGAGGAAACGGGTCAGAGAGTCAGGCACGACGGAAGATGGGAGAGTAACGGTCAGTATGCAGGGAAAAAGGGACAGAAGGCGCACTGCCCGCGCAAAATAGCAGGGCGGAGATGCAACCCATGAGAAGGCGGAATGTGTAAAGCCCAGTCTGGCGTTGGCCCTGACCGGTATGTAATGTGGTAACAAATACGGAAAACGAAGGTACACGTAGATCGAAAGAACCCTGACGTCTACGAGAAGGACGGGTGCGGAAAGGCAGCGCCAAAAGGGGGTGGATGTAAACTGCAGAAAAAGACAAAAAGGCGAGGCACTGTGACAGAAAGAAACGGCCGGAGAGGCCGCAGATGTGGCTCGAAATGAAAACAAAAAACGGCCTAGTGAGGGTTGTCGGCTTAAACAGACAACGGGGTAACAAAGGAAACAAAGACAAAGCGCAGTGTTAGAAACGAGATGAAGTTGCACGGAGAAATGAATAAAAGAATGAAGAAAATAGTAAGAATGAATGACAACGGACCAAGTGAAGGAATCAGGTGTCAGACGTGGAAAGAATGGGATGGAAAGGTTATGGAAAAGGTCCGTGTGTATGGGGCGATCGTGGTGTAGCCGAGGGCACCCAGGTGGGGGGAGGCACGGTGAGAGGAAATGGAGAAAGAAAGCAGTGGTGGATGTTAACTGTGTAGTTAAAAGAGAGAGGGGCGGGGGAAAGGTGGTGTGGTGGAAAATACAGCACCGGGAACCTGTGTGGTACACGAACTAGATGGGGGGCAGAATCGTGCCAGGAGGCCCGGTTAATGGGAAGGCACAGTTGAGAGGGGGAGAAGTGGCCCGAGGAAGGTGTAAGGGAAGAAATCTGGAAGAAAGCAATCGAGGCAGGGCCAGTGCTGACAAGCGGCAGCGGGACAATGCGGGAAGGAACGGTGTGCAATATGTGTAACCAGAAAACAACGTTGGAAAGTACCAGGAAGGGATGTAGTGCAGACAAAGAACCGATGTGTGATCCAGTCCTGGAAGTGTGGAAACGTGAGCAGCGGTTCAAGAGGTGTGACGAGTAGATCACTCAGTGTGGGTGAAAGAAAGGGCAGATAAGCCATGGGAGCGGGACAACAACCGCAAAAAGCAGCGCACCGTGGGTAAAAAGCGGAAGTATGGTTGTAAGGTCACCAGACAAAGGCGTTGGCGATGGAGAAGCGGAGAAGAAGCATGAAGCAGAGTAGAGTGATGGATGAATGTTAGAGGGTAGTTGGCCAATCTGGTGCGCGGAGAAAACGACCGCAACGGGTGCAGGAACAGCAACCCTGGCGGTGTGCATGGAAATGCAGTGGGGTTGACTGAACGCAGGGCCAGAATGTCAAAGGGCCGCCAAGAATAGGTGGGCCAAGGGGAAGCCCAGGCATGGGAAGCCTACAATGAGAGACGTCGGGTACGTCTGGGTACACGAGAGTAAGAGAGGCATAGCAAAGAGAAAGCTATAACGAGGTGGGGTGTACACGGGTAGAGGGGGTAAAAAAGAGAAACTAAAATGGGGTGATCCGAAAGTGAAGAAAGGTGGAAGGTGCGGAAGGCATGGGGCACACGAATAGGGAACAAAGATGGGGTGGGTAGCGCCCGGTGAGCGGATGAGAAACTCGGACTACCAGAAGACCCTAAAGACGGTCCACAGGTGAGAGGCTGTGGCGGGGACAGGTGAACTGGGGTAGCGCGAACAACTGAGAGCGGGAAACCAGGTAGGGCGAGATAACATGGGTCGACGAGTACGACCACAGTAGACGCATGCTGCGGGACGTGGAGGGAGAAAAATGAGATCCTACCGGCTGCAGAGAGCGTAAAGACACTGATTACATACACGCCGGGGGTAGCGAGACACACTCCCGTGGGTAGCAATAACGGGAGCAAGATCAAAGGAGCTAAGTGTGTGCCCAAGGAACTTAACTGCGGATGAACGCCACGTGGGCGGAAAAATTACCCGCGTCAAAAATCCGTACGTCTTATAAATGGCTGGGGCGGTCAACAACACAGGAGAAAACAACAACGCAAACAGACGCTGAACGATGGAAGTGCAATGCACATCCCGACGGAAACGAAACCGTGGCGTGTTCAGCAAGCGCGCGTCACGAGTAACCATGTCTGTAAGGATAGCGACCATGATCGACGGAAACCAAAGTGATACGCAATTCAATAAGTAAACCCCATGTGAAGAGAGCTCAGACAAAAGAAGAACCTGAGCATCCTCACCAGGCCGCACAGGGACAACTGTAATAGCGAAAAGTGGTGCAAAGTGAGAGTGCTGGGGCGTGAAAGCACCAGGAGAGGAACAAACTGGAAGGGAGGCCCTGCCCAAAAGAGGAAGGGTTATCTCAGAGTGGATAACAAGGCAACAAGTAGCCGGGACCGAGCCTCACTGGCTCTGATGCCGATGGAGGGGGGGCACAGGACCAAGACAAAGGCCAGGGAGGAGACGAGATACGAGCAGGACATGGTGTGATACCTAGGGATAGGCCGCAACTGGAAAACACAAGAGTCGGGAGGCTGACAAGATGGAGGGGAAACTGGGGCTACTGATAACAAACGCAGCCATGGAGAATGTAGCGTGGAGAATAATGCAACGGAAGAACAAAACCCCGCTACAAATTTGCAAGACGTGCTATCAAATTGCAACCCGGGAATAAATGAAAGACCTTGAAACACTGAGAACCAGAAGCGGAAGATAGTCAGTAATGAGTGGGTAGTGGTAGGATGGCAAGCACCCTCCGCTGGGGAAAGTGTGGAAGCAAAAACCGGGGCCAGGCAGTAAGCAAACGGATGTCAAAGAGGCGGAGATGAAGCAGTGTACAATGGCGGTGGAGGGGAGAACACTCAACGTCAGGTGGGCATTCGTAAGTGCAAAGCTGAAATAAGAAGCGCAGGAGAGTGCAAGCCAGGGGGAGTGACAGCAGGCAGTTAAAGGAACTGGCGAAACAAAGACGAACATCGTCAAACATGAGACGAGACAAGGCGTGCCAGAGCCAGTGAGGCGGGAGAGAGGGAAAAGAAGTACAAGAGGGGTTAAGGTAGATAAAAAAGCATGAGTCCAGTGCAACGCAGCAGGAGCCGGAAGTCAACAAAAGAATGGCCAGCGGAATGGTATAGATAAAATGAAACGTCTCAGAGGAACTGGTGTGACAGACCACGAATTGAAGCAAGCAAATGGAGGAGAGAGCCGAGTCGCTGAAAAAGCCAAAACACAAACATCGAGAATATAAGCATCACGGAGACGGTGAACGGATGCAATAACACAGCGATGCAAAAAGACGGAGAGGATGTAAAGGAGCAGGAAGGGCACAACAGGGCTTGAGTGACACAGGGGACCGAAAGGGCTGCAACCACAGGAGACCGATGGAGGGTAAAAACACAGATAGGGGGAATCGCAGTAGGGGGAAAATAGCCGCCCGAACAGGGTGAAGATACCAGGGTCCAGGGGTGGAGAAAAAGGACCCCAAAGCCCATACAAGACGATAAAAGAAAAATTATGGGGCTGTGTACCCAAACAGAGGCCAAGAGACCAAACAAACTAAGAATTCAAGAGGGGGAGTGCGCGGATGGGAAGTGAATGAGACAAACTGTGACAGTAAGTATCAAGTAACTGAGTCAGTGGGATGTGAGCCACAAGACAATGCCAAAGAAAGTAGTTACAGCAGCCCCCAGGAACACCATGGAGGCACAACGACATGGTCGGACAGAGGAGAACGCGGAAGCACGTCTTGCATTGAATGCTGAAAAAGAGTGAGTCTCCCGAGTGATGGCACGAGATGAGAAAATTTCAAGAAAGAGCGGGGAAACAAAAGGAGAAATGCAAACAAACATAGAGGCAAAAAAGCGAAAAGGAAAAACAGTAAGGTAACATCTGAAACAATGTGGACGAGAAAAAGAAGCATTGCGGGTGCCCAAACTCAAGACAGAGCCCCAAGGAAAAGGTGAGTAGCACAGCCCTGGCCAAGAAATAGAACAAAGAAAAGAAAGTGATGCAAGAAAGTGTGGGTGTGCCCAAGCAGTGGGCAACGACGATAGAGGCGGAGTGGCCAAGGTACGAAACGGATGTGCGCAAGCACGTGCTGTCAAAAGAGTAATGCGAGAGGACGGAAAAGATGCGGGCTAAACACGAGATACAAGTAAGCCGCGTGGCCGAGTCAGTGAAAGCCTACTTGGACGCAAACCAAGCAAGCATCACGATGGCCGCGACCGTAGCGAAAGTGGATAATGTAGCGCTGCCGGATGGCCAAAGGCCCAAAAACCAAGTGGAAAAGAGCAAATGAGCCCTGAGGGAAAAAGGCCAACAGCAGCATGGCAAGGAAGTAGAGACGAGATCGTTACAAGTCGGCTGGGAAAAGGGATGGGAAAAGCTGCGGTAAATATCGTAGACAAGGCAGCAGACCAAGAGATGCTGCCCAACATGCAAGCGGGGTAGCCAAGACGACGGGCAAGCAGGAGTAATATACGAGGATGTGTGAGAAGGCCACTGGACAGGGAAAAAGAAGTGTAGAGGAAATGTACGACAGAAGGAAAGCCTGTGACAAAGAGAGGGCACAAGGGGGAGTGACAAAACTTGTAAAAAGTGTATACGGGGAAACTGAACGCGCGGGGGGAAAAGTCGATGGTGAGAGAAAACAACATGGGGAATTAAGGCGTGTAAGCAAATCAGCGGACCAGAGGACGCAAGGCGGCGACCCCAACGGGAGAAAACGCGTGTCCCCGACTGGCTGAGAGAAGATAAAGGACTGGGCATAGATAGTGCCAGGCTAAGCAAACTGGGCGACAGACAGCACGTTAAGGGTGGGGAGAAGCAGACACCTCAGGTGCTTAGCCGGAAGGAGAGCTGGAAAAAAAAGCAAAACAAAGGGGCAAAACATGGCGGGACGGGTAAGTCCCACTAAAACAGAAGGGTAAACTATTAGCCAAGAATGCAAAAAAACCCTCCAGGTCTGGCATGATATGTGGGAGAGGGGAGTGTAAAAGAGGTCGAAGCGCAAAACACGGAGGTGGCATGAGGGATAAGCGAGCTGGAATGGGCATCAGAAAGGAAAAGGGAAAAAGCCTAGTTCGGCGAGGAGGGGTGCGAAGGCGGTGAAAGTGGAGAGGGGAGAGGAAAACTTCGCAAAAAAATATAGGCATGGAAGACCGGCGAAAAGACGCGATTGGTAGAGGGACAATAACCGAGAAGTATGGAAGTGCAATTAAAAGTGGAAAATAGACAGGAGAACAACGCCAGAAGAAGACGGGGGGGAATGAGACGGGCACCCAGAGAGCAATATGAAAGAAACGGAGGGAAACAGGAACAACGGAGAGAAAAGCAGGTGTCTGAGTCCAACGCCACAAGATGTACCGCATACGCAAAGTACAACCAAGATGTGCGCCAGTCACATGAGAAACCAGGGCATAAGAGAAACGAGAAACAGTCCAACCCACGCAGGAAAGCACTCGAGAACAAAACGGACGGTAAGCAGTCTGCCCGCAAACAAGTAAGGAAAGGAAGACACGACCCGAAAACAGGCAAGGAAACCCGCGCGAGCCACGGTGAAAAAGGTATCGTAATGCAGGAAAAAGCAAAAGCGCCCCCGAAATAGTGGACTGGGAAGCCAGACGGGACAAACTAGGCATGGCGAAAGTAAGAGTTGAGAAGAGGTCACGTCGGAAGCGTTCAAGGGTGCAAAGAAAAGTAAGGGAAGGCACCTCGGTAGTGGGGAGAAGGTCGAGATACCGGAGCAGTGGTGCTGGGCAGAGAGTAGAGACGCGAGAGGGAGGAGACCCAATACAAACTGACCACGTCACAGCAACGCAATGGTAGATAGGGTTAGAGTGGTGAAGATGAATTGAGCGGAAACAAACAAGCAAGATGGTAAGGCCAGAAAGGTCGTGGCGAAGAGGAAAAGGTCGGAGCCACCATATCTGCTCGCGTCCTCGCCTCCTCCGTGGGGGGGGGAGAAGAATAAGGGGCGCAGAACCGGTCGACTTGGCGACAAGAAAGTCTGGATAAAGAAAAAATAGGCGGTGCGGTCGTCAAGGAAAGGACCGTACCAGGAGAACAATAAGGCTACATGTGAGGTGGAGGGGAAGGCAGGAAGGGGAGGCTCCCGAACGCGAGAGGAAGGATTACAAGGGAAAAGAAAAAGGCGCAGGTACGTCTTCAACTGCTCCACAAAACCAAGAGTGGAAGGACATAAGGGCGTGAACAGTAGTAGAAGAGAAGAGACTACTGTCAAGCGGAAGGAGCAGGAATAGTGGGGCCAAGGCGGGCTCCAAAGTAAAAGAATGGTGGAGATGGGTGAGTGACCGCATGTAAAGAACGGTGGAAAGTGAATAAAGGATGTGAAGGAAAGGGGTCGGTGAGTGTGAGGCCAGTCCTAGTGTGGCGGGAAAGAAGAGAATGAAAGGAAGGGGTGCGAATGGTGACGGCCCGCAGGGGGTGGGAGGGGCGCGTGAAGTATGACGGTGGGGTCGAGGTGAATGGGAGAAGTAGGGGGAGCAGATGTGGGGGCATGCAATGGGTACAGCGGGGAGGGGAGCAGACGATGGAGTGTTTCGCTGACGCGGGGGTGAAGGGTGCCATCAGGTCGATAAATGAGAGTACCTGGGGGCCGGCAGCACCCCCCCGGAGAGGCGGGCGGCGTGCAACGGGAGAGGTCAAGTGAGGACAACTAGGCGGGTGATAGGGCCCATAAACAGCACGTGAGTCGAGAAAACCGCAGAACAAAGGAAAAATATGAGGGGGGTGCAGAGTGGCTTAGCAAATATAAATTTGAACCCTGCGCAACAACTCAGACGCGAAGTGAGGCGGAGGCACTAGGGCAGATATGCACGGCCAAGATAGAGGTACTACAAAAAGACACCGTAAGTGGGGAGAAGGCAAGACATCGTCGGAAAAAACATCACTAAATAGCAAGGAGAAGGAAGGGGTGTGACCTGAGTGAGAATAGGTAGACAGGCGGGAGTGGATAAAAAGAGACAAGCCATCCAGGTGGACCAGGGGATGTTGCCAAGCAGCAGTTAAGGAGAGAACGGAGGGGCGGCAGGTAGCAACAAACAAGAGAAAGTGATGGATCAGGCAGCAAAAAGGGGAGGACGCAGCAATTATCGTTAGGACCAAGCAGTGGATTAAGTAAGAAAAATAGGACCGAGGTGACGCCCGGGGACGCCAGCCGACGTAAACCCGATGCGGAGGGTACAGAATGACAACAGTGGGCCTATCAAAGAGAGAAGGGCAAACCAAGCCGAGGAGGCTCCAACGCGAACCCAAGGTGTGTGGTCAAATGGGGGAAGAACCCCTGTGCCAGACCGGGCAAAGCTACTGAGGGCGAAAAAGAATACGCCGAACTCTGGGCCCCGGATCACAGGCCGAGAAAAAGCACGAGAATACTGAAACGATGACCGAGAGGCAGTAGGCCTGAAACCCAGAGATGGGCGAAAGAAGATCAGGGTAGGAATGAAATGGTAGAATAGGTGAAAGACGACACCGCCATTACATGGACCAAGAACGCCTGAGGTAAAGAGTATCGGTCAGTAAGTACTGACAAGGGCGGTTGCAACCGGTAAAGACAGGGATAACAGTGCATGGTGCCATGGTGGGTACGTGAGACGATACGGAGCGATGAAAGTAGAAAAGTGGAGAAAAGGAGATGCAAGAAGAGGAGATGCGGGTGAGTAAAGGAGGAGGAACAAGCCGGCCCAGCGGCTGAGGGTAGCGAGGGGGCCCAGACACTGTGACGGCCGGGATAGAAATTTACGAATGGAAAAGTCTGGCAGCACTAAAGGAGTCGGAACTGGCAACGCCGCCCGTCGGCGTCGTTGACCACGTGATGTGAACAAAAATTAAGAGAAGAAAGAGTGGCGTGGATCAGTGAGGCAGGCGGAGCAGTCAAGGTGTGAATGGGAGGAAGATGGTACGGAGGGGAAACCGAGGATGCGGTGAAGTCAGCCACCAGTGTGAAGTGGTTAAATGGACCTGTGGTAACTTCGGCGATGTGCAGTTAATATGGCGCAGTGCGAAGTGGGGTACACAGAAAATGGCGGGAGTTGTGCTGAAGTCGGCCCCCGTGCCAGTCACTGGAGAATCAGACGGAGCAAGGTGAAGGAAGACGCTGACGAGGCGGAATACAGGCCGAAGGCGGGCAGCCAGGGGTGGCACGGGCTGAGGAATAACTGAGGGGAAGTGGCTTGGGCACAGCTAAGGATAAGGAGGATGAGTACGTCGCAAGTGGGAGCAATATCATGAGCAAACAATCAGAGCATCCCAATCGTGGATGCGTGGGAAGTGGGGGGGTAATTGGGGGAAAGCGGTTGTGGGAATAAGACCAGTAGTGGCATGTGAGAACGTGCGGTGGATGGGATGTGGGACTTGTAAGTACACAAAAATGGACAAGGTAGCGGACAGGTGCGGAGAATAGGCCCCAACACCTGAGAATGCAACAAGACTGTGAGGTACAATCAAGAGCGTAAGGTGGGAAGAACTGTCGGAAAAGGTACAAGCAGAAAATAGTGGGACAGGTCCCGGAGCAGGATGAAGTAGCAGCAGGAAGCGGAGGGTAGAGAAGTACAGTGAAATCTCAAGGGAGGAGGATAGGATCGAGGGGTGGTGCGGGGCCGTTGCCAGCGAAAGCGAGAGGAGCACAGCGCCTCAAGGGGGCGGAAAAACCGTAGGAGAATGCAGGGGATTAGTAGTACAAAACATGCAAGCAAAGGCATGCTAGTGTCGACGTCAAGACGCCGGCCGGCGTGCGGCAGGAATGAGGAGTGGTGAGATAAAACAATACCCACGCTGAGCAAGTGCCTCGCTAATCACGCCGAAAATGCGTCGGAACCTGAAGAGGGAGCTGGAGAGAGGCGTGGTGTTAGCCAAGTTGCATGTAAGGCTAGGAGGGCAAAGCCACCAAACGCGGCAATAAGATCGAGCTAGTGAGAAGCGCTGTGAACATGAGATGCCCAAGGAGAGGGGAGGGGCGAACAAAAAAGCAAAAAGAATGTGGAAGCGAGCTACAGAAGCGCGGAATCAGTGGTGGATACGAATGCCAGGGTGCCAAGAGTCTCCACCACAGCAGAGGGGGAGGGAAATGCCAGTAACAAAGACACAAATCAGAAAAGTAAGAAGTGACGATGCAGGGGTGAGTAAAAGGTGAAGGAGAAGATACACACAGGGGAAGGGAACAGCAGGGCAGGGTAAGAGGGTGTGGTTGCGTCAGGCGTGACGAAGAAAGAGGAAGTGCTGAGAACAAGAAAAGCAGGGTGCCTAAAGAACAAACAAGGGACAATTCAAGAGTGTGCACACATCAAGAGAATAAGGGGGTTGACATGGGAAGCCACATCAGAGAGAAACCGTGGGGCCGATCCGTATGATAGTATACGAACGGCAGAGGTAAGGGGTCGGGAAAAAAAGAAAGAGCAAGAGCAGAGGACAGGGAGGATGCAGGTAGACGCGACGTGGGAGGTGGAGAAATAGTGCGGAAGAAAACAGCCTCAGGGAGGAGTCAAGTCCAGCTTGGTAGACAAGCCAGAGTAAAGAAAACAAGAAACAAAGAGACAAGCGGGAAAAAGGTGAGAAATAGGAAGGAAAAGCGGAAAGGAAGGTGGAGCAGCGAAGTTAGCAAGGTGGAGGAGAATAATGACAATGGGTGCGGATAAGTGGAGTGAAAGGAGCAAGATGGACTAAGAGGAGATAGCACTGACAGAAGGGTAGTGAGGTGAAGAGGCGGAAGACAAGAAATGGAGGGTGAATCGGGACGGGCAGTGGACAAAGCAGAGGGAAGCTAGGGTGACGGTGAGGATGACAGTGGGTGTGGACAGCCACAGAACAAATGAGAGAAGTAGGAGTGGATGCGAAGAAAAGGGGAGGGTCCGACACAAGGGATGCAGAATAGAGTGAGGGCATGGGAAACACAATGAATCCTGTGAGCGTGGCGCACGGAGATCGCCGTAAACGAAGGAGGGTGGAGCGCGCACCAGAGGGAGGGAAGTGGAATAGACGCGAGAGTGACATGCAGAGATGCGAATGTACTCCAAGCAAAAGTTACCGAGAAAGGCCGCGAGGGGAGAGGAGTAGGCGAACCTCTGATCGCGACAACCAAGGGAGGCAAGAGAGTCAGGTTCGAGAACCCAAGGTGCAACTGGACCAAAAAGCCGCGACGGTGGACAGGCATGGGAGGGGCGCGGGGAGGCAGAGTGGACTAAGCAAGCTTAAGAGGCATACAAACACATCATCGGTCAAGAAGTTAGGGAAGCAGCATACGCACCTGCCAAAGGACAATGGAAGGAATGAACACACAAGTGCATGTCGTAACGTGGATGGACAAAGAGAGCAACAAGGGGAAAAAAAAAATAGTTGAGAGCAGTCAGAGAGAGAGAGGATCTAAGGAGCGTGTAACAGTAACTACAAGAGGAGACAGAGATGAGAGAAAGCGTAACACAATGAAAGGCGCCTGTGCAAACTGGAAACAGAGGAACGGGAAGGCCCGTGGACCTGGATGGGCCACCGAGGAAAAGGAACCAAACAATACATGAATGGAAACAGAACGGGGCAGGTCCTGGGGACAACAGTGAGGCGGCAGTGCAAGAAAAAGATGGGAAAACAGAAACAGCGAAATGATGTCAAGTAAAACGAAGATGCCTGCAGGCTGATGGCTCCCTGCAGAAAGATGCAACCAATGATCGGGGAGAAAGTAAAAAAAGAAGGTAAGAGGGGTTAAAAGGTGCACTGAGTGGTTGAGGGTGGGGGCCAGATCCAATCATAGGGACCGAAAGGGACAACAAACGATTAGACACGAGGCAAAAACACGCGTGAAAAGATGAAAAAGTGTCAAAAAGAAAAGAAAAGGGAGCACAAGAGGGTGTGGGAGGAATAAACAACAGACTGGTACTAAATGGTGGGCGTGGGGTACAAGAGAAAAGGGCTCAAGGAGGTAAACGAGCACGGCGTAAGAAGTGCACGGCATCGATGGCTCGCCCAGATAGCTGCCCCGGAAAACGGTCCGCGGCAAGTGCGTCACCATAATGGCATACATAAACGAATAAGGGAAGATCATGAACAGCCACCAGCGAGTACATTAGACCAGGGGACCAAAACAAAAGTGAAAGGGACGTGAAGAAGGTTGGCAAAAAACAAGGCAAACACGAACTTATGCTGCAGTGGAACATAACAAGTGAAAATCACAAAAAGACTTGTAAACATGGGTGAAAGAGAAAAAGGCCGCCAAAACAAAAAAACCATGGGGGAACAGATGCAGGAGAAAAAAAGAAACACATACACAGGAAATGAAAATAACAATATAAAGCACATCATTGCACAAAAGACATGGAAAGAAGCCATGATGGAAATGGGCAGTAGGTAGTATGAAGATGAAAGTAGTTGGATTGCATGGGAAAGTTGCAAAATGACAGAGAGTTGGCTGAGCGCGTTGGGCAGTGGGCCCTGGACCGGAACTGGGGAAAAGACACCACGACAGAAGGCAGTTGGTTGGTGAAGTGCGAGAAAAGCGGCGGCAGATAAGACCGTGGCCGGCGGACAAATGGAATAGATGGGGTGCGGTGGCGAGTGTAATACCACCAACGTGGGAGAGGCATGGTCAAAAAGAAGGCGAGTGTAGAGGAAAGTAGTGGGAGAGCCGAGTGAAAAGCAGGTAGTCAGGGGGTACAATGAAATAAAGGACAGGCACGACAAAGGGGCATGAAGAAGAAAAGCCGGCCTGCAATGGGTAGTGCAGCGTCAGCAATGAAGGGGTGAGAGGGAAAATGAGAAAGGAAGGGCCCCAGATGGAGTCAACGATAATTGACACCGAATGTCATGCAGCATAATAGACAAAGGAGGGCGAATAAGTGGACACCGAAGGCAGCAATCAAAGAGGACAAAGAGGCGTGCAGTGGACAAGACGAGACCAGAGAGGAGTAGGCAGATGTATGAGGATGCGAGACTTGCACCGCCGGGGGAAAGCAAAAAAAAAAATGGGCAAGCCGCCGGGGTGCGACAATAAACCAAGATGCAGAAGAAGCGCTGGACGCCACAGAACAGTACAACACCAGACAGGCCGAGGCACACGTGGTGGATGACGGAAAAGGGGCAGCGTATGGCAGACAGTGGTGAGATATGAGGGGGAAAGGAAAAGTGAGCAGAAAAGTACGAGGCCAAAGTTAAGTGAGAAAGAGACGAAGTGGAGTGGAGGATGAGCGGCGATCGTGCGCTGGCCTCTCGCCGCCGGTGTGGGGTGGTGAGAGAGATAGAAGTGCCATCAGTCAAATTACATGCTGCAGTACTAGGCTCAAGTAAAAGGGGCAAATGCGTTACGGGGCGGCATATGGCATTGTCCCAAAGTAATACGCTCAAAATGTCTGACCAGACACGCCACTTGTACAGGCAATGAAAAAAAGAGGGGCCAATCAGGACTGTAGTGTGGCGTGTTAGCGGAGAAGGCAGGTGACAGCGAAGCGTCGGAAGCTGGGGGCTATGGCGTGAGACCAAGCCGGTCAAGGGGTGTGGGCGGTAAACAAGTGCATAGCGCAGAATTAAGAACCAGAGCAGCTCGGGTACGTTAAGGGGTCAGGAGCACTACCGGTAATAGTGAGGAGGGAAAATCGGGGGGCAGAGCAGCACTACTGGAAATGGTAGTGATGGAATCGGGGTCAGTGATCAGGTGGAATAAGATATGGGACAGGAATGCTACACTGCCCGTCGCAAAATAGCATGGCGTGAGATCACTACCCAGGAGGAAGCGTGAATTAAGTGAAGGCCCAGTCTGCGGGCCCTGTACCGTGTAGTGGAAGGGGTAAACAAAACGAAATACGGATATGTACACGAGGATTCGAAAAGAAACCGGTACTTGACCGAGAAGATGGGAAATGCATCGGCCAAAGGTGGGGGGAGGAAACGCAGAAAAAAGAAAAAATAGAGCATGTGGACAAGGAAAAAAGGGCCGGAGATGCGCAGATGGGTGTGTCCAAAATAAAACAAAAAACGCCTAGGAGTGTGTCGCGTCAAACCAGGTTACAGGAAACAACAAGGAAACAATGATTACAAAGCGCATAGAAACTGAGAGGAAGTTGACGGGAGAAAGAATAAAAATAATAAAGAATAAGAATAATAAACAACGGACCAAAGTGCAGAGGGAATTGCAGTGCATGATCCTGGGAAGAATGTATGTTAATGTGGTTAGAAGAATCCGGGTGCAGTGCGCGTGTGTTAGCCGGAGCGGGGCACCCATGTGTGGGTGGGTGTGGAGGCATGGATAGGGAAATGGTGAGAAGAAAGCGATGGTGGTGAGTGGGAAACTTGTGGAGGGGTAAAATGAGAGAGTCTGCGGGGAAAAGTGGGGGGAAAATATCAGCACCTTTAACCGGTGGTGGTACACGGGAGTAGTGGACGAGAGGGGTGGGCATCAGAGCGTCCAGTGATTCCCTGAGGGAAGGCACAGTTAGAGGGAAGAATGCCGAGGAAGTGTGAGGGGATTAAGCGGGAAGCAAGCAGGCAGTGCAGTCTACAGCAGTGCAGCGGTGACAAACGGAAGAACTGTGCAAGATGGAACCAGAAAACACTGTGAGGGACCAGTAAGGAGATGAGCACAAAAACCGTAGTGGAGTCCAGTCCGTTGGAATGGGTGAACACGGGAGGCAGCGTGCAAGAGTGGGGTGACCTAGGGTGCATGCAGGGGTGGTGAAAGGGGAAGGGCCCAAGCAGTGGGAGCGGGAACAAAAACCAAAAAGCAGGGCACCGGGTAAAAAAGCGTAAAGGAGGGGGGTTAGTGTCTACCAGACAAATGTGGGTGCAAGTGTGATGAAGGAAATAAAGCAGGGAAGCATAGAGTAGTATGGAGTGAAGGAGTAATGGGGAGGTTGTGCAAGCTTAGTTCTGCGGATGTGAAAAACGACGCACGGGACCAGGAACATGCACCGCGTCGTGTCAGTTAAGATGCATGGGACTTAACTTCAGGTGACCATAAAGGTCAAATGGCCTCCAAGGGAATGAGGTGTCCAATGGTGAAGGCCCAGTGTGCAGTGGGAGAGTGCTACATGAGAGAACGCTCGTACTGCTGTGACACAATAAGAGCATAGCATAGATAGGAAAGGCAGAAAGCGAGTGGGGGTGGTACACGGTGGAGATCGGGGGAATAAAAGTAGAAAGGAAAATGGGGTAGCCTAAAGGAAGAAATGGGGAAGGGTGCTGATGCAGGCTGCCACACGTAATAGTACAGAAGGAGGGTGGGAGCGCCCTTAGCGATAGTAAACCTGGCATGACCAAGACCCTTAAAGACGGGCCACAGGAGAGGCCGGGGGTGTGGGTACAGGGAAACTGGATCTACGAACACGGAGAGCGGATACCAGGGAGTCGAGAGAACGAGTCGACGAGTACTAGCCACAAAGAGGCATTCCGTACGGTGATGGAGAAAATGAGATCCGCGACCTGGAATAGCGAGAGTACACGATAGCAGACACTCCGGGTAGCGAGACACACGCGCGAGCGAGAGATGTGAGCAAAGCAAAGAGCGAAGTGGGGTGCCCAAGAACTAACGCTGGTAGACGCACGGTGCGGAAAAATAACCCCTGGTCGCGCATGAAAAGCCTACGGCTAAAAATGGGTGCTGCGCTGGTCAACAACACAGTAAACAATGCAACGGCAAAAAGACGCAACTGAGGATGGGCAGAGCACGACTCCCACGTGAAAACGAACCTTGCTGGCAGGTCGAAGCGTGCGTGCGCACTAAACCCAGGCTGTTAAGGATATCTACAGAGGAGTGAAACCTGAAGCTGATGACGGCAACAATGAAGAAGACCCCAGTGTTAATGTAGGCGCAGACAAAAGTGGAATACCGGGAGCGCGCACAGGGCCTGGCACTAGGACAACGAAGATGGTGCGAAAAGGGTGGGCAAGATGAGAGTGCGGGTGCTGAAAAACCAAGAGGAGTACAAAGCGGGAATGTGGAGCCCTCCCAAAGTGAGGAATGTGGTATGCAAGGAGATGTACAATCACAAGAGCCGGGGACCTAGTCCTCACTGCTCTGAGCTTTGCAGGGAGTGTCACAGACCAATACAGAAGCCAGGGAGGAACTGATAGACAGGACAGACAGGGAGTATATGAGAGCGCGCAATGGAGCGGCTGAAAACCAGCAATGTATCGCGTGAGTGTCGTGACAATAGGGAGAAACGGGGGGGACGGATATACAAACTGCGGATCCAGGAATAAGGCGTGTAGAATAAGGCATAGGAAAATCTATAAACCCGCGACCAAAGGCAAGGACGGCAAATGCAAACCGTGGAAAGGAAGACCTAAATACATCTACAAGCCATGAAGTCAAGATAGGCAGTGATGAGTAGGTGATAGTGGAGTGCAATCACCCGCCGGCTGGGGGGAGAAGGAAGATAGAAAAACCGGGCCATCAGGAACAAACGGACTCAAATACTAAATACTATACAAAGCGTCCAGGGGAGAATCTTCCATGCGCAACGCAGGTGGCAGGCGGAATGCAAAGCTTAAAGAAGAAGTCTCGAATGAGCAAGCCAGTGTAACACAGAGCAGAATATGAAACGGCGAACTAAATAATCAGAACAGCGCAAGAAGACTATCAAGTTCCAGTACCAGGAGCGGGATAGGAGAAAAGATATGATAGAGGGGAAGGGGGAGAGAAAAATACAGATCTCATGGCAATACGCAGGCAGGATCGGGAAGATTCGAACAAAGAGAAGGCAGGTGCGGAAATAGTAAAAAAGATGGTTAAAACGGGACAGACCACCGAAAGGAGAGCAAGCAAAGGAGGATATATGATGTCAAGTAATGGCCAAATGATGGATACAAACAGCGATAAGAAAGCACACGGGGAGACCTAACGTAACAGATAAAACACTAGTCCAGCAGGGAATGAAGGGACGGAAAAGAGAGGAGCAGGAAGTTCACAACGGAGGTGCTGATACACAGGTACCAAAAGGTCGCAACACTATTAAGAACCTATTGAGGGTAAAGAACACAATATAGATGGAAGGAGCAGGGGGGGAAAAGGGCGCCCAACACGGTAAGGACCAGGGCCAATGGGTGGTGAATGATGTAATATACCCAATAGCCCAGACAAAACGGAGTAAAAAAAGAGCGGTCTGTGACCCAAACAGAGTCCAAGATACCAAAACAAACGAAGAACTGCAAGATGGGGATGGCGCGGAGGAAGAGAGTGAGCAAACTGGGCATAATAGCAATAACGGATCATGTGAGCCACAAAGACAGCCAAAGAAAAGGTAGGACAGCACGCCCCAGTGAACCACCAGGAGGCACAACGACAGGCGGACAGGTATTAAGAACGTGCGACAGCGGCGCATTGCAATGGCGAAAAGATATTGAGTCGCCGAGACGGGGCACGATAGAGAAAAGCAGAAAAGTATGGGGAACACAAAAGAGAAAGTGCAGAGACAAAATATAGGCAAAAAAGAGCCAAAAGGTGAAAAACAGGAAGTAACATCAAACAAGGGGACTGAAGAAAAGAGCAGCGGGGCCAAAACGCAAGGATAGCCGCCAAGGAAAATGGCAGTGAGCCACAGACCTGCCAAGAAAGGAGAAACAAAGAAAAGCAAAGGAGCAATAAGAGGGGGGGCCCAACAGGGCAACGACGAAAGCGGAGGCCAAGTTGACAGAGAATCGGAGGGACGGCAAGACGCGTCAAAGAGAGGAATGCTGAACAGGACGAAAAAAAGATGGCGGGGAAACACGATAGACAAGGAAGCCGCGGGGCCGGAAAGTGAGAAGCCTACGTGAACAGCAAACAAGCAATCAGGCTATGCTGCTTACCGGATGCAAATGGATGGGAGCGCTCCGTAGTGGTCGGTCCAAGGCCCAAACCAATGAAAGAGCAAAGGGAGCCCTGGAGTGTAAAAGGGCAACAGCAGCAGGTCATAATGAAGACCGATAGCTTAGTAAGCGGCTGTAAAGGGATGAAAAGGGGGCTTGAAGATCGAACAATCAGCAGACCAAAGATAGGCGTCGCCACAATGCAATCTGGGGGGGAGGCCGAATGACTCCGACGGTCAACAGTATGTAAGTTAAGGACGAGGATGGTATAATGCACGGAGCAGGAAAAGAAGGTGAAGGAATAGGGGCACATAAGGAAACCTTGACAATAGGAGGGCACAAGGGGGTAGTACACAAACGTGAAAAACGTGGTAGACGGGAAACGACGCGCGGGGGGGGAAAAGATCGTAGTGGTGAGAGGAAACAACATGTGGGAATGAAGGTAAGCAATCAGACAGAGTGACGCAAGCGGGCGGACCCCAAGGGAAGGAAACTCGGTGTCCCCGACGGTGTGCGAGAAGAGAAATGACGGTGGGTCAGAGAGAGGCAGGCCAAGCAAACTGGTGGCGACAACGAGCACGTGAGAGTGGGGATAAGGCAGACACTCAGCGTCGCGTACGGAAGGATGAGCGGAAAAAAGCAACAAAGGGGCAAAATGATGGCTGGTACGGAATCCCACGTAAAACAAAGTAAACCGATAGCCAAGAAGGCAAAAAGAATACCCTCCATGCTCAGGAGATGAAGGGAGTAAAAATGGCGAAGCGCATAAACACGAGGGTCAGGAGTCTTGAATGTCGATCGTGGGAAATGTGCAAGAAAGGAAAAGGGAAGAGCAGCGCGCGGAATGGTGCAAGGGGGATAAAAGGAATAGTAGGAAAACTCGGCAAAAAATAGAGTGTGTCAGTGATAAAGATCCGGTTCGAGACAGACGCGGAGGAGTAGGGGGGACAATGAACCAAAGAGGGAGCAATAAAAGGGAAAAATAAGACAGGTAGAAAGCACCAGAAGAATTACGGGGGCGAAGAGACGGGCCCCAGGTAGTGCTGATGATAGAAAGCAAAACTGGAGGGACCAATGAAACAAAGCGGTAGAGAAAAGAAAGGCGGCAGTCCAACGCCACAAGAGCGGACCAGGCAGACGCCAAATTAGCTAACCAAGATGCGCCATGACAGATGAAACCAAATGTGCATAAGGAGAAGTACGAGAACATCCAACCCACGCAGAAAGGCAACGCGAGAACACAACTTGGTACTGATGCATCTGGCCCGCAACAAAAGGAAAGGGAATACACACCGGAAACATGCAAGTAAATCCCGCGCTGAGCGCACGTGTGAAAAGGAGCGGAATGCAGTGAAAAGTGCAAAAGCCCAAATCGAGTGTGACGGGGAAGCCATGACGGGACAAAAGCAGGCTTAAAGAAAGGAGAAGGAGTTACGCGGAAGCGCAGATGTTATCAAAGAAAAAGGAATGCACCGCGGAGGTGGGCGAGAAGGTGAAGGACGAAGGCAGTGCTGGTGACAGGTTGAGCAAGTAGCTCGAAGTAGGAGCAAGAGACAAGACGGACACTTTCCACAGCAAACTGCAATGTTGAGAAGGTGATGGTAAGGTTAAGAGAAGGAGCGGAGAACGAAAACAGCATAGGGGAGGTGATGCGCAGAAATGGCGGGGCGAAAGAAAAGTGCGTAGAGGCCGCCGGAGCCGCGCTGGGCCGCCGCCGCCGTGGGGGGTGGAGAAAGAAGGAGCGTCAGAACCGGTGACGGCGGAACAAGAAATTGCGGACGAAAGAAAAAAGAAGGTGCTGGGGTGGCGGTGCGCAGAAAAGACTGCCGGACCATAGAACAATAATGGCGCATGAGTGTGGAGTGGAAGGTCAGTAGGGATGGCTCCTAACTCAGAGGAGTAGGATACAATGGAAAAGAAAAATGCGCAGGACGCGCAACTTCTCCCACAAAGTACAAAGAGGTGAACTGACAGAAGTCCTGTGAAAAGATGAAGAGGAAGAGGACTACAGTGTAACTAAGGACAGTGAATAGGTTGGCAAGTCTGGCCCAAAGTAAAAAGAATGGGAGTAGGACCTGCAGTAAGAGACGAAAGGAGATAGAGAGGATTGAAGTGGAAGGTTCGGGGTAGAGGTCCATGTCTATGGGGGCGGGAAAAAGAATGAAAGGAAATGTGTGTCGAGAGGTTGAGGTCCGCAGGTGGGGGAGGTCGCGGAGTATAATGTAGACCTGGTGCGAGTGAAGGCAGAAAGGGGGAGATGTAGGAGTGCAGCCAAGAACAGTCGGAGGGGGGCAGACAGTTGAGTGTCTCGACGCTGTGAATGGGCCCAGCAGTGCGTGATAGAAGAAACCGGGGCCAGGCGTAGACCCCCCGTAATAGGTCGGGCGGCTGCGAACGTAGAGGGTTCAATGGAGTGACGAAATAGGCGGGGAGAGTGTGCAATAACAGTCAGCTAGGCGAAACCGGGCGTACAATGTGGAAAAAAGATAGGTCAGACTCCGAGCAAAGTAGGAAAGGGAACCCTGGCCAACAGACACAGACTGCGATAGCGATCACGAGTGCATTAGAGCAACAGCTCCAAGATAATACTACTAAAAAGGACACCAAGGGTATGAATTCGACAAGCTGTGGAAAGAAAACAGCAGTCAAAGAGCAAGGAAGAATGGAAGGTTGTGTGTGGACCTATGTGGATAGTAGGTATTACATGGCGGGTGGATGGATGGAAAGAGACACACAGGTGGACCAGTGGTGAGGGGTGCCGAGTCAGCATGAAGGAGAGAAGTGGAGGGGGCATTGAGCAACAAAAGTTATAAAGGATGGTAGCGCACAAAAAGTGAAGACGCATGCAAGAGCTAACCAAGGCAGTAATTATAGTGAAGAAAAAGTGTGAGGGACCGAGTTACGCCCGGGGTACGCCAGCCGGGACTGAACCTGATGCGGAATGGCGACCAGGAAGGACAATCATGGGTTGCGAGCAAAGAGAGAAGGGGCAAACAAGCGAGAGGGCGCCACGTAGACCAAGGGGGTCAATGGTGAATAACCCCTGTGGCCATACTGGTCAAAGCGTGACGTAGGCGAAAAAGAGACTCGAACGGCTAGGCCCTGATCAATGGCCGTGTGATAAAAAGCACGAGTAAGACGGAAGTA
Source organism: Ostrea lurida (assembly GCA_903981925.1). Lineage (NCBI taxonomy): Eukaryota > Metazoa > Mollusca > Bivalvia > Ostreida > Ostreidae > Ostrea > Ostrea lurida. The sequence goes on along the minus strand of CAJDSM010140792.1, from coordinate 8,404 downwards.
ACTGAGGACGGAGAGGCAGGTTAGCCAAACCCAGATGAGGTGCGAAAGAAGAGCAGTGGGATGGAGGAAGTGTATAGATAGTGGTAAGACACACTGTCCATCAGGACCAAGAAGCTGTAGGAAAGAGATCGGTCGAGAATTTACGGACAAGGCTGGGCCCGTGGTGTAAAGACAGGATAACATTGGCGAGGGCCAGTGGGGGGACTGGAGACATACGGAGCGATTAAAGGAGAAAATTGAAGAAAGTGAGAGCAAGAATGGGATGGGTGGAGTGTAAAGGTAGAGGAATGCAATCCGCCCAGCGGCCTGTACGGTAGTCTGAGTGTGGTTGCCAAGACATCGTGACGGCCTGGAGAGAAATACTAAGGGAAAGAAGGTGCGCAGCACAGAAGTGAGCCGTAACTGGGCAACGCCGCAGCGCGGCGTTGACCACGGAGGGGAACAAAATAATGATGAATAAAGGAGTCGGGTACAAGGTGGCAGCTGGGAGTGTGCATCAAGGGTAATGGAGAGAGGACGAGTGTCGGTGGGAAACCAGGATGCTTGAAGGTCAGTCCACCAGGGGTGAGGGGAAATGACCGTGGGACGTGCGCGAAGGGTGCATAATTAGGCTGCAGGTGGCGAAGGTGTGTTGGACACAGAAAGTGCGGGAGTGTGACGAGAGCGGCCCAGGCACTGAGAATCAGAGCGGGACAAGGAAGAAGAGCTACGAGGTCGAGACAGCCGAATGGTCGTGGGCAGACCAGGGGCACGGGGCGTGGAGGAAGAACGGTAGGTCGAAGGCGTTGTGGCACAGCAGGAGACAGGTAGGGATACGCAAGGGTGAGTCATATAGGACCAAGCAGAGCATCCCAATCGGAGGTGAAGGGGGGGGGGGAAGCTGGAAAGCGTGGGTAAAAGACATAGGGGTGCGTTGAGACGGTGCGTGTAGAGGGGGGTACGGAATACACAAAAAAATGGACAAGGGTAGCTGCACAGGTGGAGAATAGGTGCCCCAAACACCGGAGAAGTGTCAACAAGAGGGGTAGACAATCAAGAGGCGAAGAGGGGAAAACGTTCGGTAAAAGGGTACAAGCAAAAGAACGTGATGACAGTGTCCCGAGTCGAGTTATGTAATGATCAGGCATGTTGATCGGAGTGGGGAAGGAATACAGGGAAAGTCGCAGTGAGGATGTATAGGAGCGATGGGGGCGGGGGCCGGGTCCAGCGAAGAGGCTATTATACGCACATGGCGTGCCGAAAGGAGGGGCTGTAAAAGGCCGTAGGAAATTGGCAGTAGAGAACAACATGCAAGCCAAATGCAGGCAGGGGGACGGCAAGATGCCCGGCCGGCGGGGCAGGGAAGAGAGTGGTGAGATGGAAACAATACCCCGCGGATTAGGGCCTCGCGATCACGCCGAAAGGGCGCCGGAAGCGGGTAAGATAGATCTTGGAGGGGTAGGGGGAAGCCAAGGTGCATGTTGAAGGCGAGGAGGTCAGACCACCAAACGCGCGGGAATTAAGATCGAGCTTAAGGAAGCGTTGAACAGGAAATGCACCCAAGGAAGGGAGTGTCGTGAAGCAAAAAATGCAAAAGAAGTGGAAGGCGAGTCGACAGAAGCGGCGAACAGGGGGAGGACGAATGGACCAGGGTGCGCATAGCGCCACACAGCAGGAGTGAGGAGCCAGAACCAAAACACAAAAAGAGATAAATGAAGAGAGGACTATGCGGGAGAAGTGTTGAAGGATATCAGAGGGACACACAGGTGAAGGGGAACAGCAAGGCAGGGGTGAAGAGGCGGGTGGCGGCAGGGCGAGTGTACTGAAGAGATAAGGAGAACAAGGGAGAAAGCAGTGGTGAGGCCAAAGAACAAACAGTGTACCAGCAATAGGTCAGCAAAGCAAAAAGAAGTGGGGGGACAGTGGACCCGAGCAGAGGAGAAACCGGTCCTGGATCGTAGAGAGTATTACGAACTGGGCAGTTATGGAAGGGGCGGGTGGAAAGAAAAAAGAGGCAGAGCAGAGACAGGAGGACAAGGAAAACACGGCGACGGTGGGACGTGTATAAAGCAGCGAATAAAACATGGCCCGTCATTGGGGTAGGGACTCAAATCCAGCTGGATACAAGCATGGGAGTGGAAGAAAACAAAACAATGAGACGAGCGGAAAACAGTGTAGGAAATATTTTACAGGTTAAAGTAGGGAAAGAATGGGAGCGAGCAAGGGATGTCGGGGGAGGGAAGAATACAAAGGGGTCTGAGAAGTGGGTTGAAAGGAAGCATGATGGGGACGAAATGGAAGAGCAGTACAGAAGGGGGAGAGGGAAGAGACTGATGAACAAGAAAGTGGAGGGGAAGGCGGAAGCGCATGACAAAGCAGAGGTTAAGCGAGGGGACGTGGATGGTAGTACATGGGTGGGAGCAGCACAAGACAAATGTAGTAAAGTAGGAGGGGAGGCAAGAAAGGGGAGGGGCCAACACAGGGAGCATGAAAGAGTGAGGCAGGAAACACAGATAATCGGGAGCGCCCACGAGAGCGGAAAACAAGAGAGGGTGGAGCGCGAAACCAGGAGGTAGGTGAGGTGGAGGTACGCGAGAGAGCAGCAGAGATCGTAAAGTGACTCCAAGCAAAAGGACCGAGAAAGGCCCTGAGGGGGAAGGAGAGGCTAACCGCGGACTCGACAGAACCAGGGGAGGCAAGAGCAGTGGCGAGGACCCAAGTCAAAAACGGACCAAAAAAAGCCGCGACTGGTGGACAGTATGAGGCGCGGAGTCAGATGACTAATTCAGCGAAAGGCAGACAAAACACATCAGGCGGGCAATAGGATGAGCATGCAACGCACCTGCCCCAAAAGGGAGGCAATGAAGGAAGAACACACAATCAGTCGAACGGAGACAAAAGATAGTCAACAAGTGAAGAAAAAAAATGAGTGAGAGCAGTTCAGAAGATGAGAGAGATCTAATAGCGATGGAACAGAATGACAAGAGTGATACAAGATGAAAAATTCGAACACAAGGAAACTGCCGCAAAACGTTGAAACAGATTGAACTGGAGCCCTGGGACCTGAGTGGCACCTGAGGGAAAGGAACCAAAACAAGGACAGGAAGGAAAACAGAAGCGGTGCATGGCCGGGTACAAACACAGGAGGCGTGGGCATCAGAGAAGAAAAATGGGAACAAAACATGCGTAAGTAGCAAAAAGAATAACGATAGGCGCCATGCGTGAGCTCCCTCAGAAAGAGGCACCAATTGGCGTGGAGAAAGAAAAAGAATTAAGGATGGGAAAAGGGGCACGTATGGTGGAGTGGGGCCAGAACCAAGGGCTAATGAGGACCGGAAAGTTACAACCAACGGATGATTACACGAGGGGCAAAAACACTCTGGAAAAGAGAAAAAGTGGGCAAACAAATGAAAAGAATGGAGCACAAGAGTCTTGTATGAAGAAAAGCACAGACGGCGACCTAAAAAGGTGTCGGGGACAAGAGGAAAAGGCTGCAAGGAGTGGAAACAGGCACGCGGTGAAGAAGGCACGGCAGCGATGCTCCCCAGAGAGCGCCCCGTGAAAACGCCCGGCATGCGCAACCGAGAAGGGCAGGACAGAACGTGAATGTAAGGGAAGAGCGATGACCACCAGGCGATACAGGAGACCAGTGGACCAAACAAAAGGGAAAGGGACTGATTAAGTCAAAAACAAGGGCCACAACACGAAACGAGCTCAGTGTAACAGAAACAGGGAAAACACAAAAAGAGCGTCTGAGACATCAGTAAAGAGTAAAATACGCCGCCAAAACAAAAACAACCATGCGAACAGACAGGAGAAGAAAAAAAGACACAACACACAGAAATGATGAAAGAAACAAGGATAAAGCACAGGCAGGCACAAGCAAGAACAGGAAAGGAGGCCAGAGAAATGGGGCAGGGGAGTGATAGGAGGAGTATAGGAGGAGTATCAGAGAAAGGGCAAAATGACAGAGAGTTGGAGCCGTGAGCATTGGGGCCCGGGCGAACGGGTTGAAGAAGACACAACTACAAAGCAGGTGGGGTTAGGTCGAGAAAAATCGGCGGCAGAAGAAAGACCTGCTTGCCGACAAATGAAGAGATGGTTCGGGTTCTGAGGGGAATACCACAACGGGGGGCAAGAGCAGGGCCAAAAAGAATCGAGTAGAGACAGGGTAGGGGAAGCCGTAGTGTAAATGAGCAGGAGGCAGTGGTACAAGAAAAGAAAGGGACAGGGCACGACACAGGCAGAAGTAATGAAGCCGCCTTCACGGAGGGCAGTCAGCTAAGAGATGGGAGAGAGAAAGGGAGAAAGAAGGCCCATATGTAGCAACGGAAGAGACACCGAAGTGCAGCAGCAAAAGACAAGGAGGGAAGAAGGACACCGAATGGCAGCAGCAAATATACAAAGGAGGCGCAGGACAAGACGGATACCAAGAAAGGATAGGAGAGGGAATAGGCAGACGAGCTACGCCGTGGGAAAGCAAAAAAAATGGCAAGGCCGGGGCGACGAAGAGAACCAAGATTCAGAAAATGCGCGACTCACTTAGAACAGCGACAGCACCAGAACGTCCGAGGGCACATCGGGGGGATGACTGTAAAAGGGGCAGCGTAGGCAGACAGGGTGGAGAGATGAAGTTGGGGAAAGGAAAAGATGCAGAAAAGACGAGGGCCAAAGTGAAGGAAAAGAGGACGGAAAGGAGGGAGGAGGGACGTAGAGCCGGCGTGGCCTCCGCCTCCGGGGGGGTGGGGGGAGAGAGAGAGTAAGTTCCAGCATCAAGACATGCAATACGTATGTGCGCAGTAAATGGTGCAACGCGTACTGCCAGATGTGCAGTGCCCAAGGAAACTCGCAAAAGGGGCCCATACACGAGAACGGACAGCAAGAAAAAAGAGTGTGCCAAATTCAGGACGGGAGGGGCTGGACGTAGAGGGAGGACAGCGAATGCGTCTGAAGCTGGCGGTCGAGCGGACCAAGGCCGTGGCAAGTGGTGGGTTGCGTGTGAAACCAGGAGGGCAGAGGGCGTAGCAGAAAATAAAGTCGCATAGTCAGGCGCCGGACTAATCTTGTCACTGACAACTGACGGGAAGAGGGAGAGTGAAATGCGGGCATGAGTGCAGCACGACGTGGAAGAGGGAGGAGTGAAAGGCGGTGGCAGGAGGCATTGGATAAAGAGTGATGGGACATGAATGGCGCATTTCCGCGCAAAAATCAGGGCTGAGATGCACGACCCAGGGAGGAAGGCGTAAGGAGGAAGCCCAGGCGGGTGCGGCCCGGACCGTGATGAAGGAACAAAACGAAAGACTGATATGTACACTAGGAGCGAAAAGAAACCGGATCTACGAGAAGGAGGGAATGGCAGTCTGGCCAAAGTGGGGAGGAAACTTCAGAAAAAGAAAAAAGAGATTGCAGGTACAGAAAGAAAGGCCGGAATGGCCGAGAATGGGCGCAAATAAAAGCAAAAAACGCCGAGGGAGGGGTCGCGCAACAGTACGGAGAAAAAAAAAGGGGGAAAAAACCAAGGAGACAAAGCCAAGAAACGAGAGGGAAGGGTCACGGATGAAAGGAATAAAAGAAGAATGAGAAGAATAAAAGAGAACAAACGACCAAGTGCAGAGAAGTCATGTCATGGAGTCGGGGAAGAAGGGTGAGGAGTGAGGGGAGGAAGAAGGTCCGGAGGAGGGGGCTGTCGTGGGGGAGCCGAGCTTGCACCATGGTGGGGTGGGGGGAGGCAGTGAGATGGAAAGGGGATTAAGAAACTAGTGTGAGTGAACGGGGTAGGTGAAAAGGAAGAGTCGGGGGAAAGGGGTGGAAAATGATCAGCACCTTGAACCTGTGTTGGGACACGGTAAGGACGAGAGTGGGGCAAGAGCGGCCAGGATGCCCCTGGGAGTAAGCACAGTATAGGGTGAGCAAGGGCGAGGAAGGGAAGGGAGAAGTGGAGAGCAATCAGGCCAGGGCCAGGCTTACAGCAGGGCCATCGGGACGAAGACGGAAGAACGGGCCAATAGTAACTGTAACCAGAAATGACGAGCTAAATATTCTGACCAGTAAGTGGATGATCAGACAAAAGACCTAGTGTGAGCCAGTGCCTGGGTGAATGGTGGAACAACGTTAGCATGCTTGACGGCAAGAGCTGGTCTGGAGTGCATCCGAGTGTATCAGTCAGGTGGGGGGAAAGTTGTGTGAATAGCATCCCGTAGAAGCCATTGAGCGTGACCAAACACCCCCAAGTCAAAAAGCATGCACCGGGGTTAGATAAGCAGGAAGTTCACTGGGGGCAATGAGCAGACCAGACAAAGGAGGAGACAGAGTAGAAGGAGCAAAGAAGCATGGAAGACAGAGAGTGAGGAGGGAAGTGAGCAGTAAGAGGGGTCCAATCTCTGTTGGAGCTGCTGAGGAAATTAAAACAGCCGGTGGGACGGTCCTAGAAGTAACAAGAGCACCGCGTGGTTGCAGTTTTCGGGGCGAGAACTGTAACGCAGAGGACACAGAAAGGCCAAAGGGCCGCACAGGTAAGATGTGCCAAGAGTTTGTGACCGGACACCAGGTGCATGGGGAGAAGGGCGAACATTAAGATGTGAGACGACGTGACCTGGCGTGACACGGAGGAGAGATAGCAACTACAGAGATAGGAAATGCAGAGAAACGATGGGGTGTGCACACGTGTAGTAGATGCGCGGTAATATAATAGGGACAAATAAAATGTTGTGTTATGTACCATCAAAAAGGGAAGAATGAGGGAAGGGCAGGGCAGCGCACACTTAAGAGTGAAACAGAAAGACAGAATCTGTGCTGATAAGGAGAAACTCGGAGACCGGACCCGAAAGACGGTCCACAGGAGAAGGCTGGTGAGGACAGTAGAAACAGGTGGCGATAGCTCGAACAACTAGACACAAAAATACCATTTAGAGGTGAGGTTGGCGAGAGAAACGAGGGTCGAAGAGAGCCACAAAGCATTGCGCGTGACTGTGGAGTGCTGTTAGGAAAACGTGAGAGTGCCGCGGACCGGGCATATACCACATTAAATATATAAGAGCGTAGATAACGACGATACAGACAGCCGGAGGGACGATACACTACGCCGCGGTAGCGAGAGAAGGGAGCAAGATCAAATGATGTCCGTCCCAAGGACACTATCCATGGATGGAACCACGGTGGAGCGGAAAAAGACACCCCGGACAAAAATCCGTACGTATGCTAAAAGGGGCGGGCGGTCAACAACACATGTAAACAATATCAACGGCAAACAACGACGTTAACTAGGAATGGGCAAGGCACAAGCCCGACGAACACGAAACCCCGCGAACCCATCAGGGCATCAACGTCGCGCACGATTAAACCAGCTGAAGAGAGACAAAGGAGGAAACCAGAAGATCGTGCAAGCAATGGAAGAAGACCCCAAGGGAAGGAGGCGCAGCAAAGGAAGACCGGAGATCGCGTCACAGCTGTGCCACTAGTGACAACTGGAAGAGTGGCTAACAATGGGGGGCAAGATGAGAGGTGCTGGTGGTCGAAAGACCATGAGAACAAATGCTGGAATGGGGGCCCTGCCAAAGGAGGAAGTGGTGAGGCAAGGAGGAGACAAGGCACAAGGAGCCGGGGACCGACCCGCCACGTGCGCGGAGCGCGATATGTGTGTTCACGACCAATACGACCAAATAGGAAACGAGATACGGCAGGACAGGTTTGAGACAGTATTCATAGACGATGATATGGAGCCAAATCAGAGTAAAACACAAGGAGGCCGCTGGAAGCAGACCAGTAGGAGGAGTATTAACGAGGAATTACGCCAGACTGTGATCGAATACAACCACTGCAGCAGCCCAGGAAAAGAGCGTGCTGTAGATAATTAAGGCAAAGTAAGAAAAAACAATTAAAACCCGCGGACCAATAATGAATGAGCGGGGCAAATTCAAACACCGTGGAGGAAACCAGATAGAAGACCGGTAATACACGTACCTTAACCAGGAAGCGTTAATATAATCGGCAAGTCATAGCAGGTGGGGATGGTCATATGAGTATCAAGCACCCGTCCGGCGGTGAAGAAGATGGTGAAAAGAAAACCCTGAAGGTGCTCAGCAAAAATGCCAATGATTGCAGATAAAGCAGTGTGAATTTTGCCAGACTGAAAGCAGACTAAATTTCGAGTGAGTATGGGAGATAGTAATCTCTGCAACGCTAGGTGGGGCACATTAAGGTTCTCATAAGTGAAAAGAAGAAGTGTCCACTGATAAAGTTTAAGTGCATAGCCGAGGTGAGTTATTGTGAGTAGTAGTTACCTTAGCAGTTAAAAGCATGAATAGATAACGTTGCGAAACAAAACTTGATTAACAGCGCTAAGAAAAAGATAGGACCCAAAGCGGCCAGACCAGGAGAGCGGGATAGAGATGAAAATTATAAAACCAGAGGGGCACGAAGTGTTTGA
>CAJDSM010140771.1:298-10568 GCA_903981925.1 Ostrea lurida | reverse complement strand
TCCAAGGGCCACCATCGCTCAGCTCTGAAGCACAGCTGCTTCACTAGAAGAGCAGTATTTGGGCATTTAAGAATGTACCACTGTGGAACTAAATCTAACTATGTCGGGTGAGCATTATCTGAACCAGACTTAAGATCTACTCATATCAGGACAAAGCTTTCCAGGCTTAACACATCCATCTTCCTGGGTTCAATGAAAAAGCTTTTTTAAAGAATTTTCTCTATAATCTGCATGAAAACCTTTGATCCCCTGATTGGGGGCCCCCCTCGTACCCCCGAGGGTCATGATTTGAACAGAACTTGAATCTGCTCTATATCAGCGAAAGCTTCCATATAATTTCAGCTTTCCTGCCTAGTGGTTTCTGAAAGGAAGATTTTAAAAAGATTTTCCCCATATAATCATATGTAAACATTGATCCGCCTAATGTGTGACCCATCGTCGTACCCCCGGGGGTCATGGTTTGAACACTCTTGAATCTCCTCTCGATATCAGGAAGATTCCATATAAATTCGAACTTCCTGGCCCAGTGGTTCTTGAAGAAGAAGATTTTAAAGATTTTTTCCTCTATATATCATCCTGTAACTTTGACTCCCCTATTGGGCCCCATCGTCCCCGGGGGTCATATTTGAAAAAACTTGAATCTCCCACTTATGAGAAGCTTCCATATATAATTTCAGCTTATGTGGCCCCTTGGTTCTTGCGAAGAAGGTTTTTGAATGAACAACCCACCCTATTTTTGCATTTTCGTGATTATCTCCGTTTGATGAGGGCCTGGTTCCTTCATTTGAACAAAATTGGAAGCCCTCACCAAGGATGATGTGTACCGTAAATTTGGTTGAATTTTGCCAGCGGTTCTTGAAGAAGAAGTTTGAAAATGTGGAAAAGTTTAACCGAAACAAAACACAACAACGACGACGAACAGACAACGGACAAATTTTTGATCAGAAAAGCTCACTGAGCCTGCAGCTCAAGTGGAGCTAAAAATAGAACGATCATATTTGCTTGCTCCACCTGTGATCTTAAAGAACGGATATACAGACCGATTGCCATCAAAAGACCTGATATTACAGATCCATTTCGACACTAACGGTACAAAACACAATATTACAGCTCATTGCGACAATAACAGCACACTATATCACAAGCCAAATACGAACACTAACAAACAGGGTATTCATCACAAGACTCAACTGTGACCAACAGGAAACACGAATACACAGACTCACTGTGACACAACAGAAACGAATACTACAGATTCAGTGGGCACCAATAAAACAGCGCACTATTACAGGGCTCACTGTGACATAACAGATCACGATACTTACATGACCTCACTTGTGATACCAACAAAAACACGATATACAAGGACTCCACTGTGACACCAAACAGAACACGCACTCACAGACTGCACTGTGACACCAAACGCACGATCTACAGTACTCATTTGTGACACCAACAGAACACGATACACGAACTCATTGTATCACCAAAGAACACGATAGTACATCTCACTGTGACACCTAACAAAACACCGATAGTACAGACACCAAACAAACACGCACCTACTGACAGCCCCACTGGACAACTAAAGAACACGATATTACAGACTCACTGTGCATACAACAATAAACACGAATTACAGACTCACCTGTGACACCAACATAACACGTATTACAGACTCAGCCAATAGAACACGAAACACAGACCTCACTGTGGACAAACAAACAAACAACGCATACACAGATTCAAACTGTGGCACACACAGAACACGATAGTACAGACCACTGCTGAACACCAACAGAACACGATATTCAAGGCTCACTGGACATCAACGAAACACCATACTACAGGCTCACCGTGACACAAACAGACACCGAATAGTACAGACTCATGTGACACCAATAAAACACCGACTACACAGGCTCACGTGATCCAACCAGAACGACGACGTACTCACAGGCTCACCGTGACACAACAGAACACGATACTAACAGATCTGCACTTGTGACACCAATAACAGAGAACACGATATTCCAGACTCAACTGTGCACCAACAGACACATGTTACAGACTCACTGTGATCCAACAGAACCCGATAGTACAGACTCCACTGTGACAACAACAGAACACGATACTACATACTCACTGTGACACCAAACAAGAACACGATATGTACAGACTCACTATGACACCAACAGAACACGACTATTACAGACTCCGGTGACTCCAACAGAACACGATAGTACAGACTCACTCGTGACAACAAACAGAACAATACTACAGACTCAATGTGAACCAACAGAACACATACTTACAGGCTCACCGTGACGACCAAACAGAACCACGATCCTACAGACTCACTGTGACAGCCAACAGAACACGATACTACAGGCTCACACGTGACGACCAACAGCACGAATAGTGACAGACTCTTGTGACACAAATGAAGACGATATGACAGACTCTATGTCGACACCAACCGAACACGATAATTATACAGGCTCAACTGTGACATCACAAGCAACACGACTACTACAGGCTCATGTGACACCAAACAGAACAACGATACTACAGGCTCACCGTGACACCCCAACAGAATACGATAGTACCCGACTCACTTGACACCAACAAGAAACACGATAGTAACAGACTCACGTGGCACCAACCAGAACAGATAGTACAGACTCAACTGTGACACCAACCCAACACGATCAGTAACGACCCCAACAGAACACGATACCAACAAGACTCACTGTGACACCGAACAGGACCACAACAGTACAGCTCACTCGTGAAAAAACAGAACACGATACTACAATACTCACTGTGACACTGAATCAAGAACACGATATTACAGACTCACTGTGAACCATCCAGAACACGAATTACAGACTCACCTGTGACATCCAACAGAACACGATATTACAGATTCACTGTGACACCAACAAAACACCGACTATTACAGACTCACTGTGATACCAAACAGAAACGATATTACACGATTCACCTGTGGCACCAATAGAACACAATGTATAGCCTCACTGTGACACCAACCAGAACACCGATATTACAGGCTCACTGTGACATCAACAGATCACGATACTACAGCCTCACTGTAACCAACAGAACACGATATTACAGACTCACTGGATATCAACACGAACACCGACTACTACAGACTCATGTGCACACCAGACATAACACGAAATCACACTGACTCACTGTCGACACCCAAAAGATAACACGATACTACAGGACTCCACTGTGATACCAACAAAAACACGATATGTACAGACTACTGTGAATACCAAACAGAACACATTCACAGACCATTCGTGACACCAACAGTAACACGATATTACAGACCACCAACATAAACACGATTTACAAACTCACTGTGATACCAACAGAACACGATAGTACACGACTCATCTTGTGACAAACAACAGAAAAACGATACTGACAGATTCTGTGGCAACCGAATAGAACACGATTACTTACAGGCTCACGGACATCCACAGAACACGCACGAATACTACATTACCTCACTGTGGGGAGGGATACCAACAAACACGATACTACAGACTCCTGTGATACCAACAGAACAGCATAGTTTACCGACTACCGTGACACAACAAACACGATATTGACGAGACCTCACCTGTGAACAACAGAACACGATACTACAGACTCATTGTGCACGACCAACAGAACACGATGATTACAGACTCACTGTGACCACCAACAGAACACGGTACTAAACAGGCTCACTGTGACCAACAGAACACGATCCTACAGACTCACCGTGCCCCAACAGAACACGATCAATACAGACTCACTGTGACCCCAACCAGAAAGACGATACTACAGAACTCAAGCTGTGATCCACCAGAACACGATAGTACAGAACTCACTGTGACACAAACACAACACGAATAGTACAAACACTCAACCAGAACACGATACTACATGAACCAACAGACGATAAGTACAGACTGCCTGTGACAACATACAGAACACGATACTACATACTCACTGTGATCACTAACAGAACACGATATTACCAGACTCACTGTGATCCAACATAACACGATATTACAGACTCACTGTGAACAACAGAACACGATCAGTACAGACTCACTGGTGAACCCAACACACACACGATAGACACACCAACAGAACACGATATACAATACACCAACAGAACACGATAGTACAAGACTCACTGGACAACAACAGACATCGATAAATACAGACTCCTGTGACACTAACAGAACACGATATTACAAGACTCACTGGGATACCAAACAGAACACGATATTACAGACTTCCACTGTGGACACCAACAAACACGATAGACAGAACTCACTGGACACCAACACAAACACGATAGTACAAACACCAACAGAACACGATACGTACATACACAGAACAAACACGATAGTACCAGACTCACTGTTGACAAACAACAGAACACGACTATGTACGACTCACTGTGACAACAACCATAACCACGATAACTACATACTCCTGTGACACTATACTAACACGAATAACTACCATACCACTGTGACAGCTAACAGAACACGATATTACAGACTCAGACTGTGAACCAACATAAACCACGATATTACAGACGTCACTGATGACACCAACATAACACGAAATATTACAAGACCTCACTGTGACCAACCAACAAAACACATATTACAGACTCACTGTGATACCCAGAACACGGATAAGTCAAGACCCACTGGACACTAAACAGAACACGATATTACAGCACAGTGGCACCAATAGAACACGAACTACGAGAACTCACTGTGAACATCAACAGACACGATACTACAGACTCACTGTGTACCCAACAGTAACACGATAGTAACAGACTCAATGTGACAGCCAACAGAACACGTAGTACAGACTCACTGTGACACCAAAAAGCAACACGATATTACAAGACTCACTGGACATCACAGAAACACGATGACTACAGAACTCACTGTGACACAACAGAAAAGATACTAACAGACCTCACTGTACACCAAGCAGAACAGATACTGACAGCTCAACTGGACCCAACAGCAGCGATACTACAGACTCAGTGGCACCACACAACACGATGTACAGCCTCAACTGTGACAGCCTCAGAAGCACGATATTACAGACTCACTGTGCACATCAAAAGAAACACGAATACTACAGCTCACTGTGGACCACCAACAGAATAACGATACTACAAGACTCACTGTGACCAACCACAGAACACGATACTACGAGGCTCACAGTGGCACAAAACAGAACAGATAGTAAGACTCACTGTGAACACCAACAGAACACGAGTAGTAAGACTCACTTTGAAACACCAACCACACGATAGTACCAAACACCAACAGAAACGATACTCCATACACCAACAGAAACGATAGAACACGACTCACTGTGACAACCACCAGAACACGATACACATATTCACGTGACACTAACAAGAAACATACTACAGACTCAACCTGTGAATACCAACAAACACGATATACAGACTCACTGTGCACAACCGAACACGATACTACAGACTCATTGTGACACCAACAGAACACGATAGTACAGACTCACTGTGACACAACACAACACGCCTAGTACAGACACCAACAGAACACATTCTACATACACCAACATAACAACGAGTAGTACAGACTCACTGTGACACTACAGAACACGATACTACAAATACTCTGTGACACAACAGAACACGATATTCAGAACTCACTGGATCCAAATAACACGAATTACAGACTCATCTGTGACACAACAGAACACGATATTACAGACTCACTGTGACACCAACAAACACAATATCACAGACTCTCTGTGATACCAACAGAACACGATATTACAGAACTTAACTGATACACCACACAGAACACATACTCAGATCACTGTGCACACTAACAGAACACGATATTTACAGACTCACTGTGCACCAATAGAACACGATACTACAGACTCACTGTGACATCAACAATAAAAACACGATATACAAACTCACTGTGATACCAACAGAACACGATAGTACAGGACTACTGTGACACCAACAGAAACCGATATAGACCACTGTGACACCAAGAACACGAATATTCAGACTCACTGTGACATCAACAGCACACGATACTAGGCTCACTGTAACACCACAAAGAAAACGATACTACAGACTCATTGCTGGCACGCAACACAACACGAATAGTACTGACTCCTGTGACACCAACAAGAACACGATATTACAGACTACAACTGACAATCAACAGAACACCGATACTACAGACTCACTGTGACACCAACAGAACGATACTACAGACCACTGTCGACCCAAAGAACACGAAACTACAGCTCACCGTGACACCAACAGAGACACGATAGTATAGAACTCACTGCTGACACCACGAAGAACACGATAGTAACAGACTCACTGTGACACCAACACAACACGATAGTACAAAACCAACAGAACGATCGATACTACATACACCACAGAAACAGAGTGACAGACTCAAAACTGTGAAACAACAGAAACACGATACTAAAATCACTCACTGTGACACTAAAGAACACGATATGTACAGACTCACTGTGATCCAAACATAACGACGATATTCCAGACCTCTTGTGAAAACCACAGAACACGATACTACAGATCTCAATTGTGACACCAACAGAACACGATAGTAACAGACTCACTGTGACACCAACACAACACGATAGTACAGACACCAACAGAACACGACTACTACCTACACCAACATACACGATAGTACAGACTCACACTGTGAACAACAGAACACGAATACTACATACTCACTGTGACACTAACAGAACAAACGATATTACAGAATCACTGTGATACCAAATAACAACGATATTACAGACATCACTGTGACACACAACAGAACCGATATTACAAACTCACTGTGACACCAACAAAAACACGATATTACAGACTCCTGTGATACCTAACAGAACACGATATTACAGACTCCACCTGTGACAGCTAACAGAACACGAATATTCAGACTCACTGTGGCACCACATAGAACACGATAGCTAAGAACTGCAACTGTGGAATCAACAGAACACGATATTCAAACTCACTGTGATCCAACAGAACACGATAGTAACCAGACTCACTGTACACCAACAGCAACACGCATAGAACAGACCTCAGGTGAACCAACAGAACACGATAGTACAGACTCACTGGACACCAACAGAACCACAAAATATACAGACTCACTGTGACACCACAGAAAACGATACTACAGACTCAAACGTGACACACCAACAGAATAACGAGATCACAGGCTCACGTGACAGCCAAAACAGAACACGATACTACAGGACTCACTGCTGATACCAACAGACCGATAGTACAGACTCAGCTGTGACACCAACAGAAACACGATATTACAGACTCCTGTGCACCACATAGACACGATACTAACAGACTCACGTGACATCAACAGAAACGATATTACAAACTCACTGTGATACCAACAGAACACGATAGTCCAGACTCAGCTGTGCACCAACAGAAAACACGAAACTACTACAGACTCACTGTGAACACCAACAGAACACGATAGACAGACTCACTGTGGACAGCCAACAGAACACGATAACTACAGACTCACTGTGACCACCACCAGAAAACGATACTACCAGACTCCACTGTACACCAACAGAAACAAATACACAGGCTCACCGTGACACAAACAGAACACGATCTTCAGCTCACTGTGACACCAGACAGAACACGATAGACAGACTCACTGTTGACACCAACAGAACACATATTACAGACTCACTGTGATTCCACAAGAACACGGTATAGTACAGACTTACTGTGACACAACAGAAACACGATATTAGACTCACTGTGACACCAACAGAACACGATTTAACAGACCCTGTGACACCAACAGAAACACGATACTACAGCTCAACAGCCTGACACCAAACAGAACATACATAACAGACTCACTGTGACACCCACAGAAACGATAGTACAGACTACTGTGGCACCGAATAGAGACACGCTATTATAGACCACTGTGATACCAACAGGAACACGATACTACGCTCACTGTGACATCAACAGAACACGATACTACAGACTTCACGTGACCACCAACAGACACGAATACTACAGACTCACTGTGACACAACAGAACACGATATTACAGGCTCACTGTGACCCAAAACAAACACGATGACTACAGGCTCACCGTGACCAAACGAACACGATACTTACAGACTCACTGTGACACCAACAGAACACGATACTAACAGACTCACTGTGACACCAACAGAACACGAAGTTACAGACTCACTGTGTGATCCAACAGAACACAATAGTGACAGACTCACTGTGACATCCCAACAGAGACACGCTATTAGCAGACTCATGTGACACCAACAGAACACTATATTACAGACTCACTGTGGATCCAACAGAATCACGATAGTACAGACTCACTGTGGCACCACAAAACACGTATTACAGACTCACTGGACACCAACAGAAACACGATAGTACAGACTCACTGTACCAACAGAAACCGAATATTACAACAGACTCATTGTGGCACCAAACACAACACGATAGGTAAACAGCACTCACTGTGACACCAATCAGAACACGAATATTACAGACTTCGACTGTGCCATTCAACACAGATACACGATACTACAGACTCACTGTGACACCAACAGAAAAACGATACTACGACTCAGCTGTGCACACCATCAGAACACGATACTTACGGCTCACCGTGGCACCAACAGCACACCGAATGTACAGACCCACTGTGACACCAACAGAAACGAAATAGTAACAGACTCACTTTGGACACCAACACAACACGATAGTACAACACGCCACAGACACGCATACTACATACACCACCGAACACGAAGTAGTACAGACTCACTGGTGACAACAACAGAACACGCCCCTACAAACTATTCACTGTGACACTAACAGAACACGGATATTTAACGAGACCACTGTGAACCAACATAAATACACGAATATACAGATCACTGTGAACCAACAAAACGATACTACACAGACTCATGTGTGACACCAACGAGAACCGATAAGTACGACTCACTGTGACATGCCAACACAACACGATAGTACAGACAGCCAACAGAAGCACGATACTGACATACAGCGCAACTAACACGATAGTCGACTCACTGTGACAAACAACAGAACACGAGTACTACAATACTCACTGTGACACTAACAGAACATCGATATTAACAGACTCCTGGAGCCAACGATAACAGATATTACAGACTCACTTGTGACACCAAAGCACACGATATACAGACTCCCTGTGGACACCAACATAACACGATATACAGACTCACTGTCGACACCAACAGACACGATATTAACAGTATCACTGTGACACCAACATAACACGATGAAATTAACAGACTTCACTGTGGCATACCAACAGAACAGATATTACATGACTTACTGTGACACCAACAGAACACGATACTACAGACTCACTGTGACACTACAGACACACGAAGTATTACAGAACTCACTGTGGCACCAATAGCAACACGATACTCAAGACTCCACTGTGACATAACATAACACGATATTACAAACTCACTGGTGAGTACAACAGTAACCGATAGTACCAGACTCACTTGTGACACCAAACAGAGACACGAATACTACAATGACTCCAACTGTGACAACCAACAGAACGACGATCGACTCACTGTGACATCAACAGAACACGTCATACACAGGCTACGTGCACAGCCAACCCACAGAAAACGATACTACAGACTCATTGGACCAACACAACAACGGATGTACAGACTCCTGTACACCAACAGAACACGATATTACAGACTCGATCTGTGACATCAACAGAACACATACTACAGACTCACTGTGACACCACAAGAAACGATCCTACAGACTCCTGTGACACCAAACAGAACAACGAATATTACAGACTCACTGTGAAATCAACAGACACGATGCTAACAGGCTTCAACTGTGCCACCAACAGAAAACGATACTAAGACTCATGGGGCAAAACTCTTGTTTGTGTCGCAGTGGGCATGCAGTGTCCTGTTAGTGTTGAAATGGGCCGCCTGATAAAACTGGGTCCGATGTACTTGTTATAATCGATATGGATGTCCAAAGATTGCATAGTTTTGTTTTAACTATTACTGGACTTTT
>CAJDSM010140711.1:0-16536 GCA_903981925.1 Ostrea lurida | reverse complement strand
TGGGACTGAGAAAAAAAATTGAGATATCCAAAGTAAAATATTTAAAGAATTTGTGGTTGGGACTCCCGAATCACTTCGGCATATCCATGCATGGTATTCGAGATACCAGTGTTCGAGATACCAAAGTTCAACTGCATTACGATAGCTGCAATATAATGTAGCCTTCTTTGATTTTTTTTAATTCTGACTTTATCTCCCTCTCTTTCTTAAAAAATAATAATTATAGTAAATAAATAAAAATCTGAGGGGGTTACATTTTATCGCAGCTAATGTGTATATGATAATCACTAGACACAGAAGGCATATTTGTAGACAATAGCATCAGCTGCTCAGTAACCTTGACTGAATCTGCATTCTCCACCCCCGAAATCTGTGAATTGTTTTTGCACTTTTGGGTATTGGTCAGTGCGTCTATGCCTGATAACTTCTCTTATAAAAAACTGTCAAACTTATTAACTCTACAAGAAAGATTTATGATCGTTTTGGTTACTTGATCATGGTGATATCCTTTCTTATTGGCGCTCGCGGGGGGTAAATTCAACATTTTGTTTAATATGTAGCCTTCATATTAGAATATTTGTAGGTTTTCAATTGCTTCAGCATTGTTTGGTGTGTGAACGTGTAGTTCTTCCTCCACACTATCTGGCTCTAGTCAGTTCTGACTCGGGATTGGGAGGGGGGTGTTGTCATGTTCGAAACATTTTAGTCTAGTTTTTTACTACTGGTAATCTGCTTTGTCAATTAGATATATGTGGTTCATTCTGAAGTATTATGTGAAAGCTTTGTTGTATAGTTTGTGACATGGACCATTCTGCCTAACGTCTGTCGGATTGCATGTTTTTCTTCGCGTTATTTCTCAGTGTTGTGGACGAGGGTCATTAAAAAGCATGTCATCATTTCATTTTATTTTCTTGGTAAGTCTTCTGCTTGATTGGAATGCTAAAAATAAATAAAAGTTTATTTTTGTAGTATAGTACCAAGACGTCAAGTGGTTAAACAAGTTGTTAACTGAAAGTGTTCACTGTACGCACAGTTCTATAATTGATTTTCCATCAAGACGTAAAGTGGTAAATTACTCTCAAAGCGAGTTAACATTTGTACTAATTGTTTGGTCATGGTAGCTAGCAGTTTCTGTATAAAGGAGTTGTGGTACTCTCAGAAACGTTCCATGATGTTTCTGTTGAGTTGCGTAAGGCTTACATGCAAACATTATTCTCATAAAAATTAAGACTTAGGGTCTCAACTGGGACAGGTCGCGGCTTGACGTTTCGTGATGATCTGTTTTGAGTTATATTGTACGAAGGGGACAGCGTGGTTTTGGTGTTTGGTGTCTCTAAGCGATGTATTCTTGTGTGTCGTCTTGAGTGTTATAGCGGCGTCGATAAATGAACTTGTCACCGTCGACAATCTAATGCGGTATTTGATTTGTCCAACTCTGTACGCTGACAATATAATGGATTAGGTTCCAACTGCTTTATTTAATGGTCCGAGGTAATAGAAGTTATAACTTGTTAACTCCTTATAATGTGAGTAGGCTAGTTAGGGTTACCCAAATTACCAGTCTACATACATGTATTACGCTGTATACTAGCTGCAAGATAGGCTGACTACGTGCCGCAGTATATACATTGTTTGGTTTGCCTCACGTAACTATAGCAAAGTTGCTGTAATTATGGTTCAGCGGTTTCAGCGCAGTTTCGATAGACAGACAAGGCATGAGCTGACTGACGACGGTTTAAAGCTACCTCCCCATTTTCATCGCGTAAGTTCCCTCGTTGACTATACTCCATGATTCATTAACTCAGAAGATTGTTATTGGCCTAGAAATGAATATTATTGCTGTTTGGAAATTCGTCTTTGGTGGGTTTCGTTAACAGGCGTATTTATAATTCCCAGGTGCCCTTTCATGCTAGTCTTATAATGGTCAGTTATTTGAGCTGCTACAATGTGGTGTTTTTTTCACGCACGCCACTTCTTCGTTAACAATCTATGCAATACACTGTCTCATGTAGCTGCTTATGTAATGGGGGTTGTAGCTCATGGGCCTCTGCACTTGCATGGAATTATCCACAGTGGGTTTGATTCATCACTCTCACACATATCGGTCTGAATAGGTTTCAGTAGTTGAAAGGTATGTGGACGCCTGTTACCAATAAAGCGAAGATTGTTAAGTCGTAATAAAATAAAAAGTTCAGCATAATGCCAGATTTTTTTAACACAGCATTAAATAAATTTGAAAAGATTTTCTTTCCTGTTACAGATGGATAATTCGGTTTTCTTTAGCCTTTCCTTCACTTTTTGTGTTCGTAGCCTACTTCGACAAGGATTAAATGGCCCAAGTCCGAGTTTGTAGAGTTATGCCAAAATAACCCCACGTTATCTATAAGTAATGCCATTTAATGCATGAATTTAAGCTTCATACGATGTGACTTCGCTTAAACGAATTGTCAAACAGAACGTAATATGGAATGAAAAAAAACTTATTTCATATATTCTGATAATATTAGGACCCTTGGAAATATATAATTTATATGTCAAAATCTAAGCTCTTTATAGGGATTTATGTACTAGTTTTGGACTATCATATGTGTTATTTATCAGTGGGAGGTATATATTTTTCTAGATTTGCACATCTAATTTTCAATATTTAGCACTATTTAAGATACTTCCTGGGTGTATTTCATGTGGACTGCACCACCTTATTGTCCTGTAATAATATTAGGACTTATGCATTTTTGGTTGACCTACATCTCTTGACCATACAGGAATGTTGCACGTCAGAACATCTGTGCCAATCCGTTATTCAACTATGTTGTTTGGGCTTTTGTACCTTTTTACTCGTATCTCAGACGCACCACTATGATACACGAGAGTGTTTCTGTTGAGTAAATCTGGCCTCGCTCTTGTCAGCGCTGAGCATCCTATTCGTATAGTACTATGTTATGGACCAAGGGGGATAGTCCAGTTAATAGTGCAAATGAATTAAAATTGTACGCTATATGTATTTTATGTGTTCATATCTCATCTTTCCAGTCAGACGAGCAAGATAAAAGTTTTTACCTCAGATTAACAGTATCAATCTATTCGGAGTGAGCGCATGGCGCTTGACGACTATGGAGGGAAGCTAGTGCGAACATCAACGTAGTCGTCGTGCAAATAGCCGTTGCAGACACAAAGTCACTCCTAGAGTGATTTACGTGACCTCGGTAAGGCTAGTATGCGTAATTTCATACCTTTCGCTGTTATCAATCTTTGCTGGACTCATTGGGTTAGCCTTTTTCTATAGATACACACATCAGAGACCTTTATGCCACGTTTGTTGCTCCTCTTTTTTTTTGTTCTCCTTCTTTCAAAATTTTCTAAACTCGTAGAATTGTTAGATATATTATGCACTAGAATTGTTCTCGTATTGTCCTAAAGGCGTACTTTGCGGTTTCTCAATTTTCGTTTAAGCCAAGCGTTCTAATGGGTTTTCGGGATGTGAATTTATAGGTTCAGTACTTTTACTGGCTATCGACCTCACCAAAGTGTGTTGCAATTTAATTCGGTCTAGGGAAAGTTGGGAGAGAGTAGGTTGGTGATGAGCGTGACTTTGATGATGAATTGGTGTTGTCATATTTCTATTCTGGCATGTTGAATTACATTTGTGTCAAATTTGGTCCGTAGTAGATTTTCGTTGCCCTTCCTCTCGCGATCCTTCGAGTTTCGGCGGTTTGGGCAGTGTCATAGATGTTTGGTCTTGTCCGTGCTGTCTGTTTGTCCGTTGTCTGATTTGTGCGTCCGAGTTTTTGTCACGGGAACTTTCTCTATGATGGGCCTACTTTGCATGGAGCAAGTGTCGGAACTTTCATACTTACCTATTGTGTTTTCTATAATCTTGATTAAAAACCCCTGTGGTTGCTAACTGGTGCGAGTGTGTGGCTTATGACCATTGTGACCTGATAGTTTGATCCCTCGTTTATCAAAACTTTCATAAATGTAGTTGGCTTATCAATTCCTCTGTTTGTATCCGATTATACATCTGGAATGGGATAGTATTGATTTTGTTACACTCCAAGTTTGCAGCGTGCTAATCCTTTTGGCAAGCCCACTTTCCCTGCGCACTGACAGTGATGAATCCGTGTTTTATGGGCGCTGTATCCACTGCTTTTCGTGTTTTCCATCAAACACTACTATAGTACTTGCGGGTATTGTACACAATAGATCTTCATCTGCTCCATGGTTGTGCTTTAAATCTACGCATTTAGTATCACATAGTTTGTTGATTTATGTTCTTTACCAAAAATTACGGAATGTTTCTGTATATTAACGAAAAAGTCTAGTGTCATATATTTATTTATCTGCGGTTTTTATTCGTGAAAAATCCACAGCTATTAGTCTGTCTCTGCAAACGTGCATCCGTGGCTGTCTTTGAAACCCCACTGTACCTGCGTGGCGTAATCACTGATATTGTCTATACTAATCCCATACGTCCTTCGAATGTACCTCATGCAAAGTTACATTGGTTTGGAATGTCGAGTATAAATTGAACTGAATCTTGAGACAGATTAGAATATGCAATCTTATATTGAAAATATCATTCTGCGTCATTTGGAAACTTTTGTAAATCGTAAGGGATTACTGGCTTCGCTTCTAGGCATTTACTTCAGTGTAAACAATTGTCATTAATCCCAAATGACCAATTGTGTGGGTTTATATTTATACAATGTGGGTAACGTTCGCTCTGTTCATCGGCCTTTTAAATTCATTTCTAGTATCAACAACAAGGCTATTCGCAAGCACTGAAAAGAAATGGGCTCTCGTTTGCTCGAATTCACACGAATTATCTCACGCTGGCACTGTGTGTTCATTGAGTTAGCTGCGACCTTCATATCCATTCTGATTTAAGACTTCGATCATCAGGTTACCACCCGAACGACATTACAGATTCAACGTAATTGAGGTAGTATCAGGAATGGATTCAGGTCCGTCGTGCCCACCAGTCTCTTTGTTTTCAATAGAGGGATCTTATGTTATCGGTTCTGTGGTGCTTTGGTGTCCTTATTCAAACAGTTACGCTGCTAATATGTGCTTCGTGAGGTGAATAACCAAAATTTCACGATAGGTTGTAATTATTTTTAATCATTACGTTTATCTTAATTGCAAATCCAGACGTTACTCTTGACACTAAGTGCTCTCTTAGATGTCATTATACCTGTTTCAATAAATATATTCACAATGATTTCGCGTCCATATAGACGTTATATTGCTCAATAATTATATTTATTCTACAGGGCAATCACCAGTACAGCAAATAGTACCCATGAAATTGTGCTCATTTTTTGGTGCACGACTTAGTTTCTTACACTTGCGGATTCACTGCTATGCTCGACGCCGTGGTTGGTCTTATGGAATGTCGGTATCCTTGAAGGATATGCAAATGTAGATGTGTTAGCATTTCTGGAGAATTGGAGTATCTGATAGAGCTTTGTTGGTCTTTATTGTACAAATAAACAAATATTTACCTTACATTTATCTCGATCATTATCTCTAGTGTATGGGTTGGTGCTTCAAGTTGCGTAATCAACATGTTTCATCAGCTTCTTTGCTTTTGCTTTCATTTTACTTTATTATAGCATTACATTTATGTAATGTGACATATATTAACACTATTAGCCTCTCAGTGTTGAAGCGCGCAGCACATTTAAGATGGTTGGTGAAGTGAGGTATACGAGTTGTGAGGTTCTTACACCCATCTATCGTGATGATATCATATCTATGTTGAGTGTGAAATTCTACCTACGAAGCCACGTAAGCACAGGGGAAGTTATCTGGGTGATAAGGCTGCTCAGGCGCTTGGCGCGGATAGTTGTGTCCAGGTCCTCGTGTAACTATGATTGTGCGTGACCGTCTAGAATCATTTTATTGTTCAATCCTCAGATTATTCTCGGGTTGTTTAATATTCGCTTACTTGCCGCACTTATTTCGACAACGTTAGTGGTTCTACCTTTTCCATGTGATTGAACTTCAATACCGATAGATGCTTGACAACCGTAAAACTAATTGAACTCGGGAAATTTAATCTCATACGTCTTTCTAAATGTCGATTCCTATACTGTCTAGTGCTCAAACGTTGTGGGGCCACCTTCTCAGGGATCTTGCGTTCGACGAGCGATTTCTCACGTGCTATGTGCCTGGAGAGTAGATGATACACTAAGAGTGTCTTTATTATTTTAGTATGTCTAATATTTCTTATGGATAATTTTTCCCTGCTGTATCAAATTAAAATTGGATCACAATACAGATCCGATATTTGCAGATGCTGCACAGTATGCGCATAGAGTACCTAAGAACTTGGGCTTGGGTAGGACTCCTACCTTTGGGCGCACTAATTGCGCGTGGGTGTTTCACGGGGTTTGGCGTTATTGGAGGCCTCCGACTTAGCATGAGGCCTATCTATCTTAATCTCATCTTCTATTCTATGTTACATATCGATCTATAGTAATCTATCCTATTTATCTAATCTATACTTATTCGTAGATGCACTATCTTATCCATTCTTCATATCTATGTTAAAGGGCAAAGGACTAAACGAATTCACGTGGATGCTAGAATGTTGTATATGTTGCTATATAATTACAAAACAACAGTTGCCCTCACATCACGGACCTTGGGTCAAGTCCATGAGGATAGTCTATGTGTCCTATCAGAAGAGGTAAAGAACATTACCCATTGTCGACCATCACAGCCCAAATAGCTATCGATCGAGGTTAACATGCGACAATCCGATAAGTCGTACAAAATTCAGGTGTGTGATCCGAACCTTTCTTGTCTTGAATTTGCGTCGCATGACATTTCTAGCTCGAGATCCATCGCGCTGTAATGCCTCAATGGTAACATGGGTAAGATCATGATTGGTAAAATAATCCGAGATTTCCGTTATAGACGACTCATAGACATTTATTCAGATAAGCTATGATATAATGACTTTACATCCTCGACATGATGTGGAGACCCTGACCGAACACTCAGATCAGCAATCTTGTCTCTAAATGTAGTTATGGCCATCGACATTACAGGAAGTAGTGGAATAAGAGAATAGAACTCTGCTTTCAATTGCTATGGAATTTTGATCCACCAGTCCAATGGTCTTGTATACTTCAGTTTTACATGTGGTGCAAGCATAATTCTGTTATTACGCATAAGGATCCAGATCATTTACCTTCCTATTAGGACAATTGGATATTATTCGATCCAATTATTTTTTGCAGAGACGGACTTCTTTGGAGATCTAACATCTTCGAGTTTCACCTAGGCTTGTTTAGGGTTATTATTTTATCTTTTTCTATTACTCATAATTTCCACAATAACAAACGCCAAAGAGTTCTGCTCCATCCAGATTGCGAAACATGATGACGGATGGAAAATATTACGACTAAAGTGACATCGTACGTTTACTTTTCTGGTATTAACAAGTTACATCCGGTCAAGAGTGACACTGTTAAGCCTTCTTCCATAAATTCTATTAAGCTTTTGCCTGCACACATCTTTAGAAGCTTGCTTATATTGCCATATTAGTTATGCCTCTTATCAATGCAATTGGGATAATCCTATGACAGATTTTCATTATATAGTCTTAACGCATAGGTATGTTGTCGATGTTGTACTCTGCTAAAGGACTTTTTAGACGGACACGATAAGCTCTTACTATCCTCGAACGATAAATTTTATCAGTCAAATTTATGGAATCCGATGCAATGTGTTGTTTAGCTGACAGATACAAACGTTCAGGGTAGTCTATGCAGGTAATAAGGCTTGTTTTGTCTTTGCAACTGTCCAACCGTTCTTTTTAAGCCCGCAAGCATTGTTCGTGACTAACTTCTCTGACTGGTCGTCTAAAAAATTTATAACGAATTGGTAAGTGTCACACAAGAAATGATCCTCCAACTCTAGCGTTACAGAATTGACGGACACTCCATCCTCCTCCCATCCTAGGCTCTCTAGAATTCCACCTCCTCTAACCCAACTCCATAGCTACAAAAGTACCACACTCATCCCTCTTCTTAACAAAGTACAAGACACCCACCTCCTGACCGCTCTCAGCTACAACAAACGACACCACATTACACACAGTGCCCTCCATTAGCTACAAGAGCCCCAAACCTCCTTCCACGCTATCACTCCAACTTTAACTCGCTATAACAACAAAGAGACCACCATCTCAAACTCCCCTCAAGTCTACAACACGATCTCCCACGTCCTCACCTTATAGCTTGGCAAGAACCACACCCTCCTGTCCCACGTTCCCTCTAGGCCTCACACAGACCTACTACGCATCCCTCCCGATCTCGTATTCAGCCAGCGATAGGGCTAGCTTGATGCCTTCCCATCGTTTAGACTTATACACAGATTCACGCTCCTACCCACCTCACCTCAAAGTCTTTACTCATAGAAGCCCCCGCCTTCTTCTCGTCTTCATCATAGCTATACTCCTCCGAACAGGCGTACTGTCTTCGCTGGTCTAGCTGAAGCAAAAGATCTCACCTCCTCCTCTAGCTACAGTGTTATCGAGACCTCATCATCCTACCCTCTGCTACAAAGTCCTTCAACCCTCCCTCCCTTCATAGCTACCAAGACATTCTCACCTCCTCCCGATACGTAAAGGCTCATCAAGACCGCGCACCTCCCTCACCTCTGCATCAACAACAGAACTTCACCCATCCTTCCCTAGTAGCTATTTCTCAGCATAGAACCCCAATCTCCTACTCTCTCAGCCTACAAATCACCCCAGCCGCATCCTCCCTTCTAGCTTATCCAAGAGACTACACCTCACTCCCTCGTAGCTACAATGATTACCCTCCTCCCTGCTTATAGCCTGTGCAACCTTGACTTTGGCTGTTGGTGAAATCGATGAAGGACCCACCGCCAAACATTCGGACTGGTAGAATCACTTATCTCCAATCTTCTTTGAGATGTGCATAATCATTGAAAGAAAGGTCTAATAGTCAAAGTTACTTCACTTCAAATTTTTCATATGTCTTTGGAAGTATGCCTGTACACGCAACAGTCAAGGAAAGCTCGGCTAACATAAAATTAGGCCGAATTAGTTATTGCTTTTGTCAAAATAATACAGAGTTTGTTAAAACATATGTCAAAAGGACCATTAACAGACAGGACGTATTCTGGTTCAATTAGCAGGAAAATAAGACTATTCACTTGATGTTTTTGTGTTTGAACAGAATCAGGCAATAGAATGTGCTACAACACCGGTACACCACTATTAGATGTGAACAGTAGTTCGTCGATAGGTGATCGTACCCGTTTCATGTTATTTTAGGGTTATGCAACGAAGGCTGCACAGTTATTCTTTCCGCGTTGGACAAGAACTGTGGGTTTGTGGCCGGAGCAGAATGGACAGCTTCCGCTTAGAGAACATCATCTCGATTAGGGCCTGGTGATGAGCTTGACACCTTAGACACATTTTTCATTGAATAGTGCTGTGGAATGCTTTCACTAAACCTAGACAGCATTGTCAGTACGGCCCGTGATGACGGACTATAACTAGAAAACATTCCATAGGGCTGTGATGACGGTAACTTAGACACATTTATAGGCCGTGGTGGTGACACAAAGACTAGACATCATTTCTTGATTAGGCCTCGTCGATAACGCTAAGCCTAGGACTCAGGACCATTACTCAGTTAAGAGCCTTTGTAGTGAGTGCGATAAACTTAGAGGTACACGGGGCCATGGAAGGCCTCGGTGGTTGGGAGAGGAGACTTATAGGGTTTTATATTTATCTGTTCCATGTCTATGTGATTCTCATTATCCTTACCTGCCCATAGTTATTTCCACAAGTAGAAGGGGCATCTAGGTATATGCTTTCGATATACTTTGGAAGGTGCCTCTGCATCTTTCTGTCTTTAAAACTTTAACCTAGACACACGATATGTAAAACTTGTCATGACTACTAAGTACCTGTCAGTTGACCAGCTATAAAGGATCAAGCGGTCAGCAGGTCAGTGTGCCTCAATATGTTCCATTAGTCTGGGTTTCCAAGAATCTACAAGCTAGATGCAGCGCGGTAAGATGATACGTGTATAACACACATACTCTTCTTACTGTTCATTACGGAGTAGCTTGTATTAACTAGAGCAAAGTTACTGAACTAATGAACTATAAGGCCTAACCACTGCTTATACATTCATATGAAGATACCTTACAATTAACATATTGATAGGCCTTTTTGATCGCAGATTTGCACTATCATCATTACAGCTTCATTATTAAAGAAAAAAACCCATTTTGTCACAAACAGCCGGGTGTAGATTAATTTTTCTCATATCTTTTATTCTTTTTGGACCCATACATATGGCACCCCTGCTTATAAATCATAGCGATACCTCCCCTTGCTTTCTTGCTCTCTCTCGCTCTGCTCGTTCCTCTAGCTCCTCATCTGCTCTCTCTCCTGCCTCTTCTCTTGCTCTCCTCTCTCCTCTTCTCTGCTCTGCTCTTGCTCTCTCTCGTCTCATCTCTCTGCTCTCTACTCTTCGTCTTCTCTTCTCTCTCCTCTCACCTCTGCATGCGTAGTTTTTAAAGTTTTGTTCATTTCTTTTTGAACCATATAATAACCATGCTATTTCATTTTTAAAATCTTTCAAACCTTATTTGTCTGAGCTTATTGAGGTTACGTTCCCCATTAAACATATTAGCCTCTCTCCTTGTCCACAATCAAATACAAACATCAATAATCCACGCTCTTCATAATTTAC
This sequence comes from Ostrea lurida, assembly GCA_903981925.1. Classification (NCBI taxonomy): domain Eukaryota; kingdom Metazoa; phylum Mollusca; class Bivalvia; order Ostreida; family Ostreidae; genus Ostrea; species Ostrea lurida. Next base: position 5,785 of record CAJDSM010140711.1, on the reverse strand, counting down.
TACTTAATTGTAGGATTAGATCAGGTAGTGTAATGCTAAGAAGGATACGCTGATTGCTTCATTTTCATGTAGTATATGTCGACAAAGCTAATGGATCATCAAATAAAATGACACTTCGAGTAAGTTTCGCATGTCGCCTCCAGTGTCAATCACTGTGACCTCGTGTCCTTTTAATTTCGTCCCCGGGCTTGAACAATTTCAAGGTTGACCATCTCGTAGGTCCAACAATACGCCCACCGGGTTTGTGTTCCCGACTGTTTGGATACACCTTGCAAAAAATGGCGTCACCGACACGCGACGATGAGGATAAAGGGCCTATGGAAGGCAGTATGTATCATTATCCTATTTTCAGTGGATTATTGTTTTGTAATTATGGTCTGGAAGATGTTCCAGCCATCTATTTTGTTGCTGATATATTCATCTCATTTAAGGAACTCTCTCTAGGATATGAGGCAACAAGTAACTGACCTAGGCCTCTAACGTTATTTATACACTCTCCATTTCGTCCATGAGATTAAATAACAAGGCAGCGCTTTTATAATTAGAGATTCGCGTAGTAGAATAGAGAGTCGGCAGAAGCGCGTGGGAAATTGATTTTTATATAATAGCGCACCCTCGTATTACACACTGGGATATATAATCTTAATCTATAAAAGCCACTCCATTTAACCGTGTGATCTTGTAAATGTTTGCAGTTGTTACCCATCGACAAAACTTGCACATTAGTCTTTACAGAAGTGAGGCCGGACATAGGACTCATTTTTAATGATGCTCTCTCCGATCCTACTAACAGGATAAGATAATAATAAATCTTGTGCAATTTCATAGATTGGGCATATGACCTCCATTCAGCTATACCCTCGCCTATTGGCTGCATACATTCATGGTTTGATGGAGTTCGTTTCCCATCGTTCAAACTTTGTGCATTTTAGTTGAGCTATAAAAACTAGCTAATGTTGGTTATGTGACGTTTAATAGACAAGTCAGCGATATATTTACTGTGTTTATACTGGTTCGTGATTCTGAGTTGCCTTTTAGCCTAATTCCGTGCTAGGGAATAGTCCATATGTTCTCTCTTTCTCTCTTTGCGACTTAAGTAAAATAACTTTAATGGTTAAATGCAGAGTGTACAGAGGCAAGTGAGAAAAAAGTAAGGGCGGGTAGGGAGGCAAAACGGAACTTTATTCTACGGAATCGACTTTTGACTATTCAAATTTATGTGATATAATTTAGTTGTCTTGATATAAATCATTAGGTCAACTGGTCTCTGCTAAATGACTTTTGCTACATTATCATTTAAACTATACGTAGAGGCATCGTCGATCCTATGTACTGTGTTCGTCATATGCCGAACCCTAGCCTGGGAATATACTGTCTGGTGTGTACGACTAAGTTCGCAAAAGGTCGTTATCTCCGTGTCAGTTTTATACCTGTAATTAGACAATGGTATGTCGAGCGTATTATATGTGACACATATGCATTTGTACCGTGTCCGCGGGGCTTATTGAGTCACCACGCACACGGCATTTATCGTCACGTACCTTATGACATGAACCGATTGTAGGCCCCCGCACCACCGTGCTAGGCCTGACACTTTGCATCCGCCACGACTTCTTTTACCCAAGCACAATAGCTATATAGCTAGGAAGGTCTGTCTTTATTACGACTAAATTCATCGTGCCATTAAGACTCTTCTCAAGGAAGGTCCTTCCTGTTCTCAGTATCGTAGCGGCTTCATGAGCATATTCAACAAGTTGTGATGGTAACTAGCCATAGAACTATACTGACTGCAAGAAGAAAGATTAATTGTTGATTGTCCTTCTAAAGAATATCTCGTCTGCTGGGCGGCGAATCGAGCGCATTCACACCCTGGGTCTAAAAAAAAGGAGGTATGCTTTTTGGACTTTTAATTTACAGCAATGTACTACGTTATCTAAATGATATTAAGTCTTCTTATTCACAGAACGGCCTTAACTTTTGCTGCACGAAAGCAAACACACACTTCCCGTATCCACTTATCGCCGCCACCGTTGCCAGAACACATTCAAAACGGAAACATAAACAGTGGGTTGGTAGTGCGTTGGTGCATGGCTGGCATGCATCTTTTTTTGCAAAGATTTCGTTAAAAGAATGAAAACTTGACGGCTACTCTTATTGAGAGTTAGGAAATATGTTTATGGCATTTCAAGACATCAAAAGACAAGGCAGCTTTTCCTGTAAGATTATCATACAAAACGAGTTTTCTGCATTCTATTTCTAAATTGCAAAACAAATTTCAATGGACAAAAGTTCACAGGGTGGACAACAAGTATAAAAGTATTAGCCCGATTTGGTAGAGTTCTAGACAAACACTGCATATCCATTACAAATTAGTACTCATTCCACTTGCCTTTTTTGAACTAACGGGCCAAAGACACACGTTTTTTACGCGCTAAAAACTTTTTCAAAGTTTTAATATATTTCCATTTAAATACTTATAACATAAGGCATTCGACGATAGTGGTAACTTTCTACAATGTGTCAGCAACACTAAATGTCTAAATAGCGATTAGGTAGGTTTGAGTTACACAGATGAGAATACAGCACCTTGACGACCTCCTCATTGATGCATACTGTAATCAAGCCTCGTCGCATACAATGATTCTTGCCTTACCTAAAAGTGATTATGCTTAAACATTTCGTTTAAAGAAGAGATCTACCAGAAATTGAAAAATTTTTACTCGAACACACAAAATCTTACCAACAGTTTCTCGGTGGTTCTCACATTTCATTCTTTGCTGTAGATCATTATCGTTTTGTAATATTATAAAGACAATCATATGACTGTAAAACAAAAAACAGCGACACGAGCCCTGGCTTACCATAGTAAAGAGCATTGTGAAGGATGCATTAGGGCATCTCATCATCCACATAAAAACTTAACATATTTCAAACTTTTGCTTCACCGGTCGAAAGCTATCCTCGCTAAGCATTGTAAAAATGCGAAAAAAACTGAAAGAATTTTAATTTATTAAAGCTCACAATACAAGGCCGCTAGTTTTAAAATCAAAACGCGGCACCGTATCATAAGTAGTACTCGAATGTTGGATGTCAGAGTGTAAGGCAACGTTATTCAACTACTAGGCTAAGAAATGCAGCCAGTGAACGCGGCCTTTCACACCTTAATTTTGGCGCCATTCTGTGCATCAGAACCATTTCTTGGCCTAATGTCACGTTATTGAAAACTAATTTTCTCTTTACAAACTTACAATAGCAAACAAATAACGCATATATTTCATTGATATTAGAAAACGATCAGCAGTTTATTTTGAGAATCTGAGAAATAAAAAGTTCCAATTCTCACTCCACCCCCAGCACCCCACCGAGCCCCATCCCGGATATGAACTTTACTCAACCTCTTTAAATGTTTCACCAAGATTCACAGTCTACTCCTAGTTCAAATACTTTCGAAACAGACCATCAAATCGATCAAATGGTCATGGAAAAGTGTTTCTGACCATACTTTATGATATTCCATATGGACCACAAACAAGCAGGCGTATTCAACCCACCGAAATTCACCCCCCCATCCTTTAATGTAATATGCCAAGGTGCGAACTGAGTCCTCCGATATAGTAAAGACGGTTACGTTCTTTAACTATGACACTCGCCTGTCCATGCTAACCACATGGTTAGAACACAGTATCATGCCCATTTTGGGAAGGTCTATGGGACTTAATTTATAATATAATTTTAAAACTATAATGTATACAGATTAGTAAACGTGAAGTTAAATCTGGCGTAAAGACAAGGAGCTTGGCATTGCACAAGACGAGTAACATTGCAGGTTTCACATGGACCGCGCTATCTATTGGCTACGCTACTAGCTCCGCCCTTTTTTGCGAAACTATCTTTGAGACATCTGATTAAATCGAGAGGATTACTATGCTAAAGTACAACATTTCAAATTTTTACATGCTATTGAACAAGAATCCTGTGACTAAAGTTAGGACTACACTTTGTTTTTCGTGCCATTTCCGTTTAACGACTCCTCATTTTCTTTTAAATCCACTTGTCAGTTATAAAAGTGCTACCGATAGCATTACTCTTCCTCGCCTTTTGTTCAGTTGGAAATTGAACTGCTAGAAGCCAATTTAGTACTATAGCTACCAGCTCTCATCGGCTAACTGCCTCGCGTTTGTTGATAACACACAAAAGGTCAATATTCAGCACATAGTAAAAGAAATAGTATCATGAAACATTTCTAAGTCGAAGATAACCTAAGTACGACTATAAGGGAAGTACATTGATGACTAACACCGAGAAAAGATACAGCCACCTCGACCGAAAGGCTTTTATCTGCGACCAGAGATTTGTATCAATATTTAGATATCTGATGTTGTGTACTACGAGACACTTACTTCTCTATTTCATAACGCTAATGATTTATTGATCAATTTACTCTAATATGCCTCTAAATCACAAGGACCTATTATAAAATATTGACTAAGAAAAATAACTTATGAGACTTTATCATGAAAGATAATAAGTTATTTGGGCACAAATTATTTCCTCCAAGAGGTAATATTAAGGCCAGCAGGTAACCTTAGACTTATTTCATGTAGTTGAGTGGTCTTAAACACTTCGTCAATCATTTTCGGTACGTCTGCATAAAAGTATTAGACCGAAAGTGATTAGTAGTTTTATTTAAGGTTAGCAACCGGACGGCAACACTAAGTCCCACAACTGTTGACGCTAGCTAATAGCATAGCTACAAATACACTTCGAGATTTGTTTAATTTTCTTCTAGAAATGTTGAGATAGGCTCGCAAAATACAGCATGCTACGACCGTTTTGAGCTCCGCGCGTGATCGTATTCGTTATCTCATTCATTTCCTGGTTCACGGCAACATACTAGCCACGCGAAGACCTAGCAGTGTTTGTTTGCATATATCTCATAAACTTACGCAACTTCACTAGATTTCCCTCTACATTCACAGTGTGTTTTCGTGGTTGATCAAGCTCAATAACATAGTATTCTACAAGCCCAGCGTTATGAACGTTTTTATACAAGCAAGAAGTCAGAATAAACAGAGTTATTTTACTGGTTTGGCACCAATTCGTGGTAGCTATTTATCCCAGGTCCCTTTTACCACAGTAAGCCCGTATCTGAAACAAGGTAGACAAGTCCTTGACCTCCACAGCAAGAGGGATACCGTTAAGACCACATTTAAATCAGTCAATGATTTAGCGGAAGGATATTGTCAGATGTATGGTGGGGATCCAATATTTTGTTCGTCAGAGATTTCGGACACAGTGCGAAAACTAGTTCCAAATATCCGGGGTCATTTAGGCCGCTAAATAATAGCTCTTTATCTGGTCTTTGCATTGTAGGTGGGGTACTAAAGAAGCGCTAAAAATACCTTGTTACCTGTGTGTGCATGGCTATGGCTATAAGCCTTATCGAAGTAAGCAATGATGCCGGTTACATTCGAAGCTTTGGATACCAACTGTGTCGCAAGCCCACTCTTAGTAAATTCTATAATTATTTCTACGAGTTAGCATATATTCGGTGTTTGATCGCGGTGAGGTGTGGAGTGTAGTGCGATTGATCTAATTCAGATGACCAAGTGTGATTCAGGAGACGTATAATTGTGGGTAAAAGAAAGATACCCAACTGTTACCATATATTTAACGTATATGAATTCTTGTCCTCCCACTACAATTTTACAATTTCGAAACACTCTCCTGTTTTACAATCCAATCTCTCGCGATCATTCCCTCCCCCCTCTCTCTCCCCTCCCTT
>CAJDSM010140703.1:0-13557 GCA_903981925.1 Ostrea lurida | reverse complement strand
GCATAGAAAAATTTTATATTTATCTCTACACATTTTATATCTGTTTATTGTACATGACTGTCATGAGGCAGAAGTGGACTGTTTTGTGTCCTTTAGCATTGACTCCTACTGCCCCTTGTTGGTGTATCAGACATATATTGCATTCATAGGGGATAACGATACTACCACTGACTAGTCACAGTGTATTAATTAACTTGTGTATTGTTTGTATTTGTACATGTATTAACGATTATATGTTACATGTTTATGCCCATTTGGGCCCCGATTTGGTAAATAAAATACTACTACTACTACTATAGCGTCACTCACCTGAACTGCTTTCTTGCCTTGTCTTGCATTAGATATGAACTTGTAGTTGAAATACATTACGCTCACATACCCAACGGAAAATGTAATCATGCCGAATATAAGAGGGTAGGATCTATAGCGATTGTCTTTTACCCATCCCTTTCTTTGAAGAAAACGGTTAAATTTCAGATTATTTCTTGCTATGAATCCCAATTTAGAATCTTTTAAAGGATCGAAATCGTTATTCATTGTTTTTATCTTCACTTATTCAGCTCATACTAAACACGCCAATAATAAAACCTACACTGAGTGAGTGTGACCTTAGTGTTCCTAAACAAAATCATACAGGAACCATCTAGCATGCAATAAAAGAAAAATTGATAGGCAGTTCCGGAAAAGATTTACCTCCTATTTTTCATTGAAATAAAATATTTTTATGTCATAATCATGTGTACTTGCCTGAAACATGGTATCATAACCCAGGTTCCAATAGCATTATTTCATATTAGCAAATTATGCAGTCTGATTTTCTAGGGGAAAATAAATTTTATCTAATTTGGTTTTAAATTTAGCGACGTTTCGTATTCTTCCGAAAAGATGAGAAATGCCGGACACTACCATGACGTATTTAAAATAAACAAAGTTCTTGAAAATGCGGCAACTTAGAGGGAGCACGCTTCGGCTCCTCAAAGTAGGATGCTTCTGTTTCGTGATTATGGTTATCATTATGTATATCGCCATGACGTTAAAGAAAAAAGTGACACCAATGTACGCCAATGGAATAGTTGATACAAGTATAGGTCACATTCGGTACGACTTTTCCACCGGTATGTTCTCACTGAAAGAAAAAGACAAAGTTTACCTGCAAGGTCTTTTATCAGAAACATTGAGATCCACTGCTGCCCTGGAGTGTCGACCGGACCGAAAAACCCCAAATTACCTTTGTCTGAGATGGCACCGTTACACCGATCTAGAGGTACATAGATAGAAAAGCAATGGCAGAATTGGTTTACATAGTCAATAAGTCTAATGGCGTGTCCGTATTTGAGGGCAAAGCAAAAATTATTGGTATTAGTATTTATAGCGAGCGAAGCATGCTATTAAGCGACGTGACAAGCTCGCTCCAATGATTAGGAAGTCACATGATTTGCTCTCTATCAGCTGAAAAATTTACTACGACCCACCATGTATCCGCAAAAATGTTGCCTTCACTGTAATTAAATTAGATAGGTGTTTGAATGGTATCTGAACGTATATGGACAGCTTTCATTGCTTGTCACATGACTTTGGACATGTTGCAGTCCAAAGTGTCGCAGATTTATTGAGTGATTGCATCGAATATTTGATGAATTGTTTTTTTGGTTTTTTTTAAATAAGCTTTATTTTGAAAGTCGGACTTATACATCAACAATTAACATTAGCTATAAACTAGCTATTTTACCGACTTGCACAGATTTTGGCGTGAGGGGGTTTTGAATAACATATAGTCATACTACGTAGTGTAACATGTACAAGCATATTGTAAACATATTTTTTTGTATATTTAGGTAAAAAAGTTGGGAGGAAGTGATAACTGTCATGAGATTCTGTGGAAGCCCACCAGTCGTGACTTCATGCCTCAGGACTGTATATCATTGCGTGGTGCCATTTGGTATGGAGGAGGTGAGATGTATAATCAGAAGTGGCCATTAACAGATGTTTCCATTCCTCTGCAGCCCTACCTTCCTAATGATCTCATGTATAAAACAAAACACAGTAAACCACCAGCGAACGTTTTTGGAAATGTTGTAGAGAGATTTTGGTTGAACACAAAAGGTGTTGGGATTGTTGTTGACAGCTCTGTCCCGTTATTTGTCAGTATCAACACCAGTAACAGTAATCTAATGTGCTTCACAACTAACACAGATCACCCACGATATCCATCAGGACAAAACCATCTACTGAAATACACCATTTGTAAGAAAGACAATGTAAAGGAGGCATATGAATTAATGCAAGCAAAGCATTTTGAGTCACCAAAAGATAAGCCAAGTCTGGATTTAATGCAGTATCCAGTGTTGTCTTCCATTCCACGATTTCAGAACAATTTGACTCAAGACAATTTGATGAAGTTTGTGAAAAAAATCAAAGGTGACCTTGAGAAAGCTGTGTCTGCTAAGAAACTGTTTTTTGAATTTGATGGCATGTTTTCATCAGAATTTGGAAACTTTGATATTAATCCCACTACTTTTCCTAATGCACATCAAGTCTGTAGCACAATGCGAGAATATGGATATCAAATTCTTATGTCTATGACTCCTTTGATAAGTAAAGATTCCAAAAATTTTGATGCAAAATCAGAGTTTTTAGTCCAAAATTCAAATCCTGAGCAGCTTGGTCTTGTGAAATGGTACTATGGTATGGCAGGCATTGTTGATGTGACAAATCTGGAAGCTGCTAAGTGGTTTCATTCCAAATTATCAACAATGATGAAAGAGTATGGGATAGATGGACTGAAGTTATATGCATGTGAAAGTAACTACCTACCACCTAACCATCTTAGTCATGGATCACTAGCAAATCCCGGGTCTTACATAACAACTCTGCTTTCATTAGTCAGCAAAGTCAGTCGAGATAAACAACTTTTACAAACAACGTGTGCCTACAAGTCTCAAAAACATTCCATGTATTTACAACTTGGAAGGAAAGAATCCAAGTGGGGTGTCGATAACGGCCTTCAGAGTGTGATACCAGCAGTTCTGACTCTAGGAATTTTGGGATATCCATTCGTAATTCCTGATGTGGTGGGAGGAAGTGGTGTTCCTGGTAATACGTCCTCTCCTCCTGATCGGGAACTTTACATCAGGTGGCTGCAAATGGCCACGTTCATGCCTGTTCTGAAATTCTCATACGTCCCGTGGGATTATGACAGCACAGTAGTGGAGATAGCTGTGAAGCTGTTAAAACGAAGACAAGAAATCATGAGACTGCTTATCAATGCTGCTAAGGAGGCGGAAACTGATGGTAAGAAACTGCTAAAATGGGTAGTGATTGATTTTGTGTCAATAATGTTAAACTGGCCTCTTCTCTCTGAAGTACTCATATACACGAAAAAATATTAGATATTATAAGATCTTCTAACAAATTTGTTCTTTAGATTGCAAATTATTTTTTAAATCCCACTGCTGTTATTTTGTAGGATCTCCAATAATTCGACCGTTGTGGTGGACAGACCCTTTGGATCCCTCTGCTCTTTCCATTAATTCAGAATTTATGGTGGGTAACGATTTAATTGTGGCACCAGTAGTAAATCCAGGTGTGACCAAGATTGACATTTATTTACCTAGAGGTCACTGGAAGGATGACCTTAAGGGAAATATATATGAAGGTAAACACTGGCTGAGGGACTATACCGTCTCCCTACATCAGATCCCAACGTTCAGTAAACACAAGTTTTTGACATAATGAACAAATTTTATAATTTCATCAATATTGAATTTAATCTATGCGAGTATGAATACTCAGATATTAGCTCCGACATCTGAGTGACAATGACGCTCCTGTTGAGTTATTGTGATACCTACACTCGTCCCACAGCATCTGTGTCAGTGGCAATCATGGAAAACAAGCGACAGTTTTGTAAATGGTCCGTAAAAAGAAAAAAATATGAACCCAACATGATTCAGGATTGCTTGAATGGTGTACTGTATCTGTGGATGCACATGACTGCTTATGATATGAATTCTGCATCGTATAATTTTCAGATTAGTGATCAGGGTAAATGCATTTATACTGCAGGTTAAATTCATTAATAAGGTTCATTTCCAAGAAATTGCATCAAATATAAGATACAGCAAGCTATCTCTATCCTTCATGCATTTGAAAAACAACAGGTGGAAGATGGAAAAATTAACTTTATTTTACCAAAGCACTTTCATTCAATTTAATTTTTAAATCATTCATACCTTGCAGGACTTGCTATTTGCAAAATATGTGTTAATTGAGATTTTGAATTTTCAAGTTGAATATTTGTAAAGCTGATTTTTTTTTCTCTCCTGGCATTCTCCATTCTCCAAAAGTTATTTCTGATTAGGTATATATTGATACTTAATTAATACCATTACTTCATTCTAATGATTTGTAAATTGCAATTTTGATTATCATTAGACTTTTTGTTAAATTTATAGGCATCATAAAAAGAATTCTGAGTTGTAAAAAGGAAAGTTTTTATTATAGCCCTTTCATAGAGGTTGATGTTTTTCTGTAAAAAAAAAAATTCCCGGTAGAATATCTTATGCATGTATTACAAATTCCAGGTTTATGCTAGTACATGTAGCTAGAGTTACTTCCCTTGTAATATAGATGATCAGATTTGACCAAGAAAAGTCTGTTGTTCATTTTACCTTTGTATTTATCATTTTCAGATATTGCCTAGATTTTTGTATTACATATCTTATCATGTTAATTTTTACATTGATTATTTTCAATTCATTCAACTATGTACGTTCACGGAATCTTTTGAAATTGACATTACTTTCATCATACAACGAATAACTAGTTTGATCCGGGTTTTTAACACCACCTGCCTGCGATATCATTACCAAATATGGACAGTTCTCGGGTCATGAATTTTTCTACAATGCTAGCTACCCTCATCACCCGATGATTAACAAAGAAAGCATTTTATTCTATAAATATCATGTTTGTTTTAATATTTGGAACCTTAAAGGGGAAAAAAAAGAATTACGTGTATTTGAGAATGCATGTACAAAAGAAAATATTATGATTATGTATGTAAGGAATTACAAGTTTATAAGCTTGTCATGTGACAGGAATATGATGTACAGGTTCTACTTTTTTAGTCTGTTTTATATTCATGAAAGTAATGACAACTTATGATATAAAGTGTGAATGCTTTTTTTATAAAGGTTAAATCATTATAATGTGTTTCTAAATATGTTATTCATGTACAATAATTTGTAATTCTCAAATTATATCAAGCATTTGTAATTTGATTTAATGTATTATTATTTTCCTTGTTTGTGTATTTCTTTCTTTCATACTCATAATATTGCACTTTTTTTGTATTTGATTGATTTTTTTTTTTTGAGAGAGTTTTTTATGTCACAACTAATTTTTGAATGCTGATTTAAATATATGTTTTCAACCATTCCATTCCAATACATGGTATATATGTACTTTATGTGTGCGAGATAAGTGTAAAAGGAGTACGCCCACTAAGGGTGGAAATCTGCCCTGTAAAATGGTAAAAATCAAAATGAAATTTCAACAAATTATTTTCTGCAAAATTAATAGCCCATGTATCAGGGTGGTAAATTTTTTGGAGTTTTACATTGGTGTATCTAAGATTAAAGATTTAATGCTCCAAAGATCATGAAATATCATAGACTGCAAGAATTTGCTTAAAATTGCCATATTTTTGTGATAAAAACAAAAATTTGTTATAGAGCACAGGCTTGGACCAATTTTATTTTTTGTCCGTTTAAATATGATGTCAGGAAGGTTCGAATTTTTATAACATCTTCTTGGTCCAAGCTTGTGCTCTATAACGAATTTTCGTTTTTATCACAAAAATGTGGTGATTTTAAGCAAATTTTTGCATTTTATGATATTTCATTATCTTTGGGGCATCAAATCTTTAATAATAGTTACACCAATGTAAAACTCCAAAATTTTTACCACCCTGATAAACTATCATACATGGACTATTATTTTTGCAGAAAATAATTTCTTGAAATTTCATTTTAAGTTTTACCATTTTACAGGGCAGATTTCCACCCTTCGTGGGCGTACTCCTTTTATAATAAATACAATGTAGAATGTAAAACATAAGATATATGTACAACACAACATATTGAAATTTTTTGTGAACAAATATTTGTAGATAGCTGTGACCTATATACGAACAAAAGTTATTGCCATTTGTTGGGGAGAAACTCTGCAGCTTCTGGGCAATAAAAGTGACAAATTCAATAGAAGGCATCTTTACTAGCCAGGGGTTTCTGGTTTGCTATTCTACTCACTAATGAGTTGACAAGCAAAGATGCACTTAAGGTTGCACCCCATCCTTTTAGAATTCCTAGATCCATTTCTGGATAATTATTAATTAACGTGCATAATAATGATCATGTATATTGTAGATTTCTTTTGTACTTGCATGATGTTCTTTAAATTCCTGAAAAAATTGTCATTATTATGAGCTGTGCACAGTTTTTATTTTTTATTGGATTAGAGCCAAATTATTTCTCTTTCTTGAATTTTAAATGTTGGTTAATAAGTAACACAAATCAAAATGGCTGTTTCACCAATTAAATACACATACAGCATTAGTCTGTAAATTATTGAAAATGAAATTTTTTTTTTTTTAATTTGAAATAAATAATTATAAGCATTGAATTTTATTATTTCACCTTGGTGGCAATTGAGATCAACTGTCTATGTCAACATGTATAAGTCAGAAAGTGCTAATCCAAATTATTTTAGTTGTAAACACAGCCAGTTTATCTCATAAATCCACCGAGGTAAAGTTGAAAAAGAAAAAAAAAGATGTTTAATAGATCAATGACTTGCACTTAGAAATCCGCAGTGTAGTTTGCAGTTTAAAACAAAGGTTTCATTTCTTCGATGTGTGCACTGGTATGTCTGAGATATTTATAATGCTCATGTGTGCTGAAAGTTTGTTCATCTGATATTTTCTTAATAAAGATTGCATAAACTGTTAATTACTTGTTTTCACATTTTTAGCTCACCTGAGCCGAAAGGCTAAGTGAGCTATTCCTGATCGTCCTTCTGGTCCGTCATGAGTGTCTGTCCGCTTGTCTGTGCTTTCCGTTTTTTCTGTCTGTGTTGTTTACTTTTCACATTTTAACTTTCTTCTTCTCAGAACAACTGGTGCCAATAACTTGGTACAAATCATCCTTGGGTAAGTAGGCTGATTCAAGTTTGTTTCAAATGAGGACGGGCCTCTTCAAAGGGAGATAATCCGGAAATTGCAGAAAATAGAGTGATCATGTCAAATTAAAATCTTCTACAGAGAACCACTGGGCCTCGATGAACATGAAATTTTAATGAAGCTCTCTGATTATGGGGATCTACTTCAAGTTGTTCAATCATCTGACCCCCAGGGTAATACTAGTAGATGGGCCTCAACTAGGGATTTCAAAGTTTTAACACTTATTAATTAGGAAATATTTTAAAAACTCTTCTATCGAACCAAGAACCACTAAGGGCCGAAAAGCGTAGAAAATTTAATATGTTAAGCTTTCTATATAGTGGAAGATTCAAAAGGTTTTGTTTCAACCTACTGACCCGAGGGTACAATGGGCCCCAATAGGGACAAAATTTTAGCATTATATTACATATGGATAACTTTAAAATCATCTCAAGAACCACTGCCAGGAAGTATAACTGTATATGAACAGCTTCCTGATATAGCTGGGATCAAGTTCTGTTCATCATGATCCCCTTGGGTGATGATGAGGACAAATAGGGCAGAAGTTTATAGGATTATATAGGACACGAATCTTTTAAAAATCTTCTCAAGAACCATGGCCAGAATAAGCTGAAATCTATGAAAGCGTCTGAATAGTGGATATCTATGCTTTGTTCAAATATATGACCTCCAGGGTACGATGGGCCCCAATAAGGGGATCAAGTTACATATATATTTCCTGGGAAAATTTCTGTAAATTCTTGTCAAGAACCACTAGGCTCAGAAAAACCTATATATAGTATAGATAAAAGTTTGTTCTAAATATAGACCCGCAGGGGTAATATGTGAGGGCCACATACAGGGATCTATTAATTTTTAAATTACTTTTACATCTATATATAGTGGGAACATTATGTTTAAAAATCTTCATTGAACAATGAAGTGTAATTTACTCTGAAGCTTCTTGATATGGAGTAGATTTAAGTCTGTTTGATAATGCCTTCTGTCCCCCCCCAACCCCCCTGCCCTTTCCGGGGTCGGATGGGGGCACAAATACGGGATTAAGGGTCTTGTTAATGATGTGCTTTCGTAGTGAGATTTCGTCAGCGTGAGCGATGTGGCATGGACTCTTGTTAAATCTTTCTTGCTGCGACGAGGTACACAATACAATATTTATCATTCACTTGATTGTAGTTAATTTAAGGAAGTGGTGCTCGCCTTTTTCCAATGGAAAATAATGATATTAACAAATGTGGAAATACGGGATTGAACTAAACCAAGTAATGTTAGCATTAGAGATTATTTGAACTGCAGTTAATTTCACAAAGCGTATCCATTCCAAATAGGACATGGTTACATACGGTACAGAAGACTAAGGCCCAGCTATTAATTAGGGTCCCAGTATCGACGATGCTCGCGCCCTAAATATAGTTTTCACTTTGTCTTCCTGTCTGTCTGTCCCATCGAAAATTTTTGTGAACACAAAATATCAATACTTCATATTTGATAGTTAACTTTTGCACTTGCTTGCCACATTGCAGATTAATATTGGAATTCTGGTTTTTATAGGGCAATTAATATTTTTTTTGGGGGGGGGGGGACAGTATGTGTGTACATTAAACAAGCAATTACATTATATGTGTTTGGTTTGTTTTGTCGCCGTCGAGCAATTTTTTTTTCACAACTGACACAGAGACCAAACAGTTTAGTTGCAGTAATCACCCAGATAACCTATGCTTTGCGTCCAAGACTAAGTAGTCGGGGTTCTTAGCGGTGCACGCTGTGATGAACACGTGGCTCCGTCTTTAAGGCTCAATATCCGAAGATCTCGTGCATTCCCTCGGTTGCTAAATTGCCTAGAACCTGAGCCATCTTCAAGATTAGTATCATTATATTTTATTTACGTGATCACATAGCGCCGATTCTCTATGCGGTTAACACACACTTTAAAGAATTGAGGCGAGCTTTTTCGATCACGTACTGAACAACAGTAAATGTCTGATTAACATTATTGTGTTACATATAAAATGAGAAATGCATAAGAAAAATAAAATCTGCTTAATTTTTCCGGGGTATTATGCAGGTTATCACCCGAGATTTTTAAGAATCAGGTAAAGATTACTCATTCAATGCCGCTTCGCCGCATTGATGGGGCAGGAATTTAACCGTCTAAAATTTCCGGCTGATTACTGCACACCGTAAAAGAATATAGAGATTCATGTCTCTTATTTAATATCCATCCGAGTTTCTGGTATCATATTGCATATCACCTATAATTAAGTTCTGTCTTCTCCATGAAGTCTCTGAGCTTATATTTGTAAAAATTAAAGAAAATTATGATCAATTCAGAAAATTTGAATTTTTTGTAATAATGCCTATTCCTATCATCGTACTAAGTGTTGAGTAATGATTATGCCTGAAAATAAGTCTTGAGGAGTGATATAAAGCGTTTCATTCAAATAATGGAATCGAAATAACCGAAATCGAATGTTTAAAAATTGAAATCGAGGTCGTTAAATCGAAAGTTGGATGTTTGCACGGTCTATAATAAACTCCTAGACGTTGGGTGAATTATTGCCGCAACACTTTGTTCATATATTTTCTTATCTCCCCAGCTCGCCTATCTAAATTCTAATAATGAATATGCGCTGGCTATAAAAATATCTTCGCTGCTTGCCCTATTCATATACATCAATTCTATTCGGCCATGCCAAGGTCGACGATACAACGGTGTTTTCCTTTCACCGTGAGAGAGAAATCACCGTGTAACGTCAACCTTCGGCTAGCGAGAACCACTGTGTATAATAATAAGACTTACTGTTTCTGAAATAGAAAAATATCTATAGACACATATATACATTACATGACTGAACAATGTGTATTGCTAGCGGTATATTTTAGATCTACACGTGAGAATTCCATACACATGTACGTATGGCGTGTGGCAACTCCATACTGCCAGCTTGTTATTTATTATATACAGTATTAATGCTCAAAATAGAGACAATAATTAAGAAGCCTCAATACCAAA
Source organism: Ostrea lurida (assembly GCA_903981925.1). Lineage (NCBI taxonomy): Eukaryota > Metazoa > Mollusca > Bivalvia > Ostreida > Ostreidae > Ostrea > Ostrea lurida. Next base: position 3,307 of record CAJDSM010140703.1, on the reverse strand, counting down.
GTACGATTTTAGCTTGATTGTCAAAACCCACCGCGCCATTTCGGCCGCAGGAAGCTAAACAATGGGCAGTGTTATGTTTGAAGTACTGACACATCTCGAGAGACAAAGATTGCAATGCCGTTGCAAGATTTCGAGTACGTAGCAAGCAACTTGAGGAGCTCGATAGATGTTTCGTCGATCATTCGCAGGTCGAGGGTATGATCCTAAAAGAGAGATTGTTTAACATAGACATTCATCAATAGTAATGCATCGATTAGGTGTATAATACATTTATTTGCCAGATTTGCACCGGTAATAAGTAGAGAAGGAAGTACAAGCTTTTTTATAAGACAGGAAAGAGTTAAAGGGGTTTGTATTATTGAAAGGTATTCAATAGCAGTATGCATATTCCTGCCTTTGTTGCTAGCTGGCGACTTCCTCCTGTTAGAAATAACATAAATTTAGTTGTTGAATATAGTCCTAAAGCTCGTATCTCATTAACGGGATATTTATTGTCATTTACCTAAGTTACAAGCTGATTGTATGCGGTGTATTCTTTAGATCAAATATAACACCACTAGATTTGAGCATTAAAAGGAAGCGCCAATAAACATGAAGATATATAGCGGATGTCTAAGCAATCTTGTAAGTCCTACAAGCACTTGAACTATTAAATAATTTGGTTCAAATAGCATTTTCGCAACCATGCCTTAAGAATATTTCATGTTATTTTGAAAACTATATATTAGTATATAGACGATCGGAAAGGTATTCCGGTCCATGTAGAATTCGAATTCTTAACATAACCGAATAGGGCGCGTTAGTCCTGCGAAGGTATAAAGGAAGCATGAGGGTGTGATCGAAGAGCAGTGTTTCACAGAACTAGACGTGTGGAAGATCGGCTGAGAGCGAAAAAGAAAAAGGTATTCGATTATTGTCTTAGTTTTTTTAATAAAACTCAGACGTGACTGAAATAGCCTGTTCCGGTTTAAATTAAATTGGAACTTTTCAAGAATCGGCTGGAATTCAAAAGAGCTGATTGTGCGCGCTGTTAATGAGCCGGGAGTTAAGTGAGCAAGCTGCGAGAGCGAATAGCGAGCCGAATTGACAGAGCCCGAATTTGAGCCAAGGATGACGACGTATGTAAGCCAAGAGCCGTTATGAGCCCCAAGAGCCAGACCAAATAGCTTAAAGGCAGAGAGTGCAGCCAGAATCCACGTAATTTTGTGTATAGAATATATCAAGGCATAATCAGATAGCAGAGCGAGTAGAGAGTGACTGTGTCTGCTTGGCTAGTGTGAGCTCACTGTATTGGTGACATAACTTGTGATTAGAGAGTAGGAAAGTCAAACTTTTTGTATGACCAATCAGTATAAGTGATGTTAGTGATGAGATTTACGTCAATAAATAAGAGAACTCGTCGATTCAAGTGGCTTGCACTTTCGAGAAAAGTTGTAAACTCTGTGGAGAGTATCCACCGCAGAGCACCCCGCTTTCTTACAATATATTTAAATATTGGGATGGTGATAGCCCGCTACAAGATTCTGCGTTTTATGGTATTATTGCATGAGTATATGAGCGTATAGGAGTATCTGAGGAATTGAGCAACTACGTATACGAAGCTTGAGCGGCCAAGACGTTACTTATTCCTGACGCAATGAGAATCGACTCGATTAGCGCTGATATGTTAGGCCGCGAAGCGCACAACCATAATTCGAGCAGCGGTTCGGGAGTGGGTCAGAGTGCACGAGAATTTAGTGAGTGCTGTTTGTTACCCCACTCTACTTTGTTATGAGAAAGAGAGATGACCGAGAGCTGAAATATAACAAAACGATGATAAACAGAGAATGTTGGCTGAATACTGTACTCCGCAATAGGAGATGCTGGAATCCGACAAAGCATAATTCTGAGAGTCGGACATGAAATGATATGCATCTTCAGCCCTGCTTATTTATCATCATATCCACATGCGAGGAAAGATCATCTCCGAGAGATGTGTTGTATGAGCCTCCAGACACATAACACCAGAAAGGAAATTCGGAATCTCGTAGCCTACCGATAAACCAATGTGTCCAGATTCCATGGGCAACACAACACAATGGGGCCATGGTCAAGATCGTAAAATCTCCGGACGTCTAAACCACGAAGCTTACGAGGGTCACAGTCCTGACTATTATCAAATCGCACTTTGCCTCACGTTGCGAAGGCTGTGCAATGGGATGACACCGACAGAAAGCGTCTATATCTCCCGTTTGCACTTAGAGGAGTGCCAAGGCGTTTCCGAAACATATCTTGACGGTAGGGAAATAAGCTATGATCGAGGCTATATCTGCTTTGGATGAATAGATTTTGCCCACCAGAATCGAAATGTGATTTATAACAGACTCAGTTCAGGGAGCGCAGACAAAGAGCTCGGAATCTATTCCATAGTTAGGACGCCAATATCGAGAACGTCTGTAAATTTGGTACCCCCGGTCCTTCAGATGTAAATGATGCACTCTGCGAAAGACATGTTATATGAGGCGCTTAGCTCTTCTGATAGCGACTGCGTTAATTAAGCGCAAGCAAGACCAAGATTCTAAATGAAGCACTATGGCTACGCCATTCGAAATTAAGAGGCTTTCAATGAAAACGTGTAACAAAGAATTGGGGGTATAATTCTTTGATAAGAGCCGTTTGATTCAAGATCCTCTGGCACAGTGACGCTGATGAATTAGAGCAAATGTAAGCGACCACAATTACAGATCCAAAGAGCAATCGTCTTTCAATTACACTGAGTCCAGACCATCATCACGTGTATGGACACTAGACGAGCTCAGATGAGCGTATTTTGGTCTCTTATTAAATCAGTGATGTCCAAAAAGAGATGCTAGATTGGAGAAAAGAAAATAAAGTAAAACTACAACTGTGGCAAGCCACAAATGGTCACATACAGAGGAGAATGCCGCTCTGAACAAGAAGTCCCAACATTCTGCAGCAACTAGCTCCTTGCAGAATACAGATGGCAAGAAGCAAAGCCGAAAAAGTTCTCCGGAAAGTTTGGTGTTAGTGGAGACAGGGCGATTATTGTTAAAGGATATTTCAAGATGCTCGAAGTTCAATTTTTAGTTGACTCAGGACTACATTATCTTCTTATTCAAAAACGAGTATTTGATAAAATTACGGAAATAGCTCGACAAATTTGCTGCAAGATGGTTAATCGCGCCTGTATTCAAGCAAATTCGAGCCATGGTACGTAACGGAACAAATGAAATCCCCGTTTAATGGCATCAAATGAGTTGATTACATACGAGTGACGTGGTTACTAATCCTTCAGTAGATGGCAATC
>CAJDSM010140699.1:0-19036 GCA_903981925.1 Ostrea lurida | reverse complement strand
AATCCGTATAAAAATTCAAGTGAATATCTATTCCCTGGAAAATTTGAGCGAAAATCGGGTAGCGCATCATTCGAGAAATCGTCTGCAACAAATTTTGTAAGAAAAAAAAATAATAATGACTCAGTCAAAGTTTCTTGATGGTCCGGATAAAAAAATCGAATCTCCAGGCTAGCTTATGAGGTCCGCAGGTATAAATCTTGATATCGTAACAATAAATCAGCGATAAACTGAATAACTTTTGTTCTACATCGCTTAACAAGAAATATTTACCAGGAAAATGCTACTGATGATTCGACATAAAAATCGACCTAACCTGTGCGAGCCAAAAAAGCAAAAATTGATTCTCGCCAGTTAGCCATGAAGCCCACAGGGTCTTTTTTCTTGATATCATCGATATATTCTTGATAAACTGAACAAAGTTTTGCTCTACATGTCTTTTACAAATATTTACCAGTAAAGAGTTATTGATTCGACAGAAAAATCGACTTCCTCATAAGCTAGCATCAGGCCTGTCGGTCGGTAATTCTGACATCGTCACAATAAATCAGCGATAAAACTAAAACAACTTTTTTTACATCTCTTAACAAAAATATTACCAGGAAACAAGTTATTCCGCATTATCGACTAAAAATCGACTCTCCAGGCGAGCCAAAAAAACAAAATTTTCGATCTCCGGTAGCCATCGAAGCCCACAGGGCCTTTTATTGTTATATCAATTGATAGATCTTGATAACACTGAACAAGTTGGTTTGTTATACATGTTTTACCGGGGATATAGGTTTAGATAGGTCCCAGCATCCCCTGCGTTGGGTCGTAAGAGGCCGACTTGAACTGCGCGGCGGCATTCCGGGTGCACCTGGAGACAAACGGGCCCCGTGTCACACGCAGGTGTGGCACGAAAAAGATACTCCCTGCTCAAACAGGCCCTCGAAGTGAAGCATAGCTTAAGTTTCTGCTAGCCACTTCACCAGGCATTGGGTGACCGTCTCCATATGAGTGAACAATTCTCGAGTGGGACGTAGCCAATAAATAATCAACTTATTCCGTATGGTAGTTGAAGGACATTTATAAAACGCTTAAGCCTGCCCCTCAAATTTTGCATGGCCTTCACTGCACCCGCTGGGGGCTTCAATATTCATAAATGTCTCATTTTATTTTACTTACATCATCTTATCATAAAAATGTTCTAAAAAATTATCTGCTATATTGAGATGAAGTATGTCTCAATCTTTGAATTTTTAATTGTTATTTTAGTCTTTCACCTGTCAACAAAAATTGATCTTTACTGTTACAATGTATATTAACAGGATGGACAGATAACAGGAGAGACAATTAACTCTATCATTTGAGTTATTTATTTCCCTTACTTGAATCCCATACAATAATGATGATGCAGAATTAAAAAACAAACATTTTAAACGTTTTTTTTGTACGAAATTTTAAATTTTCTTATATCAACTGTTTAAGGTTTTTTCAATGTAATCAGTGAACATCATTTGTTTTCTACTGATTAAATCATATAGACATTTCTGTGCATTTACTTCAATCTCACTCAAATTTGCACATACAAGACATTTTCCACACTCTGGCATCTTTATAAAAATGAAAACCAAGGCTAATAATAAGTATCGACCCCGACAGGGTTTTATAATATTCTCTAATTTTCTATTTTTTATACGTTACAGGAAAGACCAAAACTTAAGGGACCACGCTTCTATGAGCTTAATATTTCTAAGACAAGCTATCTAAAATAAATTAGCACTTTGTATAAACATTTTTTTAAGATACGTTTTAGCAAACAAGGTAAAAAACTAGAATAAAATGAAGTGGATTATGCTTTATACACTTGCATAATCTCCATCACGTGTTGTGGGACATCCCGCAACACACTCCACCGCTCGATGTAGACATCTTATAACCGCAAATTTTTCTTTAAATATACCAATTAGCAACATAAAGTATTCTGCAAATGCCAGACACTCATGTATTCTATTATAGAATGTACAAATGTCATCAATTTTTAACTCTCACCGCTCCTTTTCTTGGCTGGGGACCAAAATTTTTCACACGAGATTCCATTGATAATGACAAGTCTAAAGACCAAGAGAAAGTTACAAAATTTGATACTTCATTTGACATAGTACTATAATTTTTTAGCACTATGTACAAAAACAGTGCGCAGTCAGAGATTCTTTTTTTCTAACACGACTACTAATCTGGCTTGTCGAGCTCGAACGCCAATAAAAAAAAAATGAATAAAATAACGAAAAAAATAAATAAATTAAAATTACGAGATAAAGGAAAAAAACAAAAATTTAAAAAATAAAATTTTAACATTATTTTTAGCAAATTTGAAAGAAACAGGAATGAAGTATATTTTTTCAGAAATTAAACATATAATGTATATAAAAATTATGCCTATTTTAACTCTTAGAATATATCATTTAATCTATTAATTAAATTACATTGTTATTATAAAAGTTTTTAAATTTCATCAATTTTCCTATTTAATAATTTTTGTTGCTTCCTGTCATTTATATCTGTCATTTTCAGATGCATTCACCATAAATATTTTGAAATGCAGTGTGAACTAGAGAAATGAGTGATAATTGTTCTAATTTTCTAGTGCAGTTACTGCAAGCAGACATGGGTATTGCCCACTATTGGGGCCTCATAACTATCATTGTAATAGTGCGCGCATGCGCAAAAAAGTCATCTGTTTATCATGGATGGCGAACTTGAAACGGAGGAAAAAAATGTATGGGTTGAAAATGAACTACGATTAATACGCTGATTTGCCTGTAGAATTGAAATGGTTTAAGTCATCGGATTTTACTTCAAGATGAATAATTACTGGCTGATTTAGGTACTTTTTCTAGTGATTCGGCATCGCATATAACCTGAATAAAATCGAATCAGAAGTTGGGTCTAATGTCCCACATAAGTAATGAGTACGTGCACAGAAACGATGGGGGCGAAAAGACCGATTATGAATTAACAACCTCGTTATCCACAGAAATTAAATTAGTAAAGCCGAGCGTACTCCTTGTCGTCAGGCGATTTTTCGCGGATCTGGCCTCTTCAACCGTACTATTGTCTACGAACAAGATATTTATAGTTGTGCGAGTGTTGAGGTGAGTGTATGTAAATTGTTTTCTGAATAACATGATGAAATGAAAAATACTTTTGAATACAAGACAACATATTAATATTGATGTGTAAAACGGCAACAAACATTGGGATATCAGCCTTAGTATCAATACAGCGTATGGAAACACATTCTTTTACAGACGTTCCCGCAAGTTCTAATTTTGTATTCTCACAAACCAATTTCCAATGGTAGGTCACCTAAATCGACAATCCTGGTGGCTAATTGAGGCACTGATTGCTAAAATATTTGGTCTTACTCAGACATAAGTTGAAAACCTGTCAATGTTTCATTTAATACGCAGCTATTTTTGTTTACAAACTTTCGGACAGTCGTGATGCATGTCAGAATCATGCCCGAAGTCAATTCATAACCATCCAAAATGTTACATAAACATATTGCAGTCCTAATTAGAGAACATTTGACATAGTGTGAAATCACTCATAAAATTGTCAATGGTGGGACTGGGAAAATGAGGAAATATTACAAAACCTGAAAAAAAATATTGGTTTTGTATAGGGCAAAAATCTTGGTTCACGACATGGGGGCCAAAAAAATTCACCAACTTATGCAAAAGTTGAGGTTCATTTACTGGGGTTTTTTAACCTAGAGATGGTCTAATACTTGAAAACTTATTCAGATCCCCACCCTCAGCCCCCATATTTTTTTTTTTTTGAATGATTGTTGTTGAGCAGTTTCCCCCCACTCTTTTTTTTTTTTTTTTTTGAAATTGTCCGAATATTTTGGAATAATTGAGATCCCACCCTCAAACATATATTCCCTTGTTTTCTTTGGTGTTGAGACTAGTTCATATGGCATTTTGGGAGTCCCCTCTGGGGTTCATGGTGATTCTCCCTTTTAAAAAATGGTAAAAATATTTTTTAAAAACTATTGAGAATCCCACCCTCGAAACATAATATAGATTTTTTGTTCCTAGTTTATTGACACATGCGGGGCTCTTGAGGCCTGACTAGACCGCGCCCTTTCGACAATAATTCATTGTGTATTGTAGATCGAAGACAATTTTAGAGAACCGATAAAAGAACCCCGGGATATACCATGGCGCCCTATCCGAATCAATTAAGTTATGTTGGTTGTTTGTCTTATTTTATTATTGAGTGAAATGTCATTTTGCTGTATTAGAGCATGAACAGAGGTTAGCTTTAGTCCATACCTCTGAATAGTGCTTGCTGTGGCATAATTGAAAGTCCCAAACTTTGCTTCTTCTCTATGGGTCGAGCGATGTGGACACATGTAGTCTTCTTTTAACTATCATGTGCGAGTCGACTCTCAGGGGCCCATTGAGGCCTTTGATTTTTTAAACAGGGGGGGTGAGGCGAGGGGTGGGGGGGGCAACAAGTTCAAATAATGAAGAATGTGACAAGCAAGAAAAAATAAAAGGTAATATAACACAGGGGGAGGGCAAATCTTCTTAATTATGTGAATGGTTGCAGAAAAAGTTTAACTTTGACAAAGAGTAAGGGGGGGGGCACAAAATGCAATACCCCCCCCCCCCCTTCAAAGGCATATTGGCCCCAACATGCGTCCCCTCCGGCTCCTGCAACCATGGAACCTTTTCTTTATAAATTACAGTTATTGTCCATAATTCATTTTCCTAAATCCCAAAGGAAATACCCCATCCCCTTTATTTCAGTATGTTGATAATCTAAAATGGACGTCCCAAATTACAATGTGTAAAGATGCAAGTGTCCCTGGAACTGATAAACCTTTCACCTATTTCGTAGATGGTGTACGTGTGTAACACCCCCCCCCCCCCCCCCCCTCTAATTCCGGACTTGGTAAGCCCATGATTTTATCCCCAAAAATTCCTGTAGAGTTAAAACATTCTCCAATTTAAAATGATAAGTAATCTACATGATTGTTTAATTTAAATTTGCAAATGATAGCAATTAAAGATACAGGACCTTACCAATAACGTTGTGAATCTCTAACCACCAGGCTGACCAGCTTTAGAGGATGATCTCAGCTTCGGCGATGTCTTGACATGCTTTTGGCTGCAATTAATTTCCCTTGAACGCCTCATGAATCTAGACCATATTTGGCATCCCATAAATAATAAAAATAAAGAACACACTTTGAAACATAGGCATAATTATTTAGATTTAAAATTCTCAACTACTAGGTTGGCCGCAACACAACAAAAAAAAAATATAAGATAATCCTTTACAGTCGTAATATTATATATTCCCAGCATTACAGTTTGAATACAACAAATGTTTATTATTGTGTCTATATTTAAAGCACATCAGTACATGCTCTTTGCTGTTTGTATGAAAACTGTGAAACATATGGCTGGCCTATCGCAAGTTTGAATGACCAATACGAAACCAGTTTTGCAAAACCAAGAAAAGGAACGATCTGCTTCTGGCTATAAACTCCATTGACACACGAGTCATGACATCTGAACTAAAAATATATTTTTATTTTAAAATTTAGGCTAAATTGCCGATTCTGTAACAACGCTCTGTGCAATGTAATCAACGTTTAATTTTATTAAAAAAGTTGCAATGGAGCAGAATCGATATGTTCGACTCTATTGTGTCACAACGTGTGTTAAATACAAGGGTCCCCCTATAATTTCTTAAAATGCATTATTTATAGCTTTGGAATACATGTATATTCACTTCAACAAACATAAGGTCCTAAACATGACATACCTGAGATCGATCTCCGCGACTGTCCAAAATATTGTTTGATGGGTGTAATGTTGGTAACGTGTAACGAACCTATCAAACTATCATCGTAGTTTGTTGTACAGAATTTGCCTTTCCGAAAATTTCCCAAATAAAATATTCCTGATTTAATATGCTATTAATTGTCCAATAAATGTTAGGCCAACCCTGTATACAATATACGCATTTCCGATATCCGATGTGCAGACTGTCAACAAAATTTAATATGCGCCATTTATGCTCCGATTTCTGAATTGGTCTGCCCTCGAAGAAAGTGGCGCGGGATTTTGAATTGGAGGTTGGAGCGCTCGTGTTGTCGTAAATCGGGGAACATTTAATACAAAATAGGGATTTTTATTATTTATTTTTAAATTTTTTGGGGTTTTTTTGTTGTTTTGTTTTTTTTTGTTTTGGGTTTGTTTTTTTTTTTTTTTTTTTAGGTCACACTGAGTAAACTCAGGTGACCTATGCCAACGATGTGGTCTTCGTCCGTCGACGTGCGTCGTTCCGTTAACAATTGAACATTTTTTTTTAACTTCTCTTGATAACCAACAAGTCCAATTCTTTCAAATTTGGTATGAAAGCATCTTTGGGACAAAGGGGCACCATAAAATCATGTAAATTTCATGGTCTCTTGCACCCCTGGGGCCTGGGGGTGGGGCAAAAAACTCCCAAAAAGTGGACCAATTTTCAAAATCTTCTCTTAACAACGGCACATGTCTGAGAGAGAACTAAATGCAATATGTGATGTAGAGCAGGAAGGCTCTTAGCCAAAATTGGTTAAATTTGGTGATCCCCGGGTAGGGTTTTCTGACCCAGGGCGGGGCCAAATTTGGTACATCTATGAGACTCTGTTAAACAATTGAACATTTTTAAACTTCTTCTGATAACCACAAAGTCCAATTCTTTTTCAAATTTTGGTAAATGAACGCATCTTTGGGACAAGGGGCACATAAATTGTAAATTTCAAGGTTCTTGCACCCTGGGGCCTGGGGGGTGGGGCAAAAAACTGCCCAAAAGTGACCAATTATTCAAAATCTTCTTCATTTAACACCGCACATGTCTGAGTTAGAAACTAAATGCTGTGATGTAAGAGCAGGAAGGCCTCTACAAAATTGTAAATTTGGTGATCCCCGGGGTAGGGGTTCTTGACCCCACGGCTCGACAGTCGGCGGGGCCAGAATTTGGTACATTATGTCTGTTAACAATGAACATTTTTAGACTTCTTCTTGATAACCACCAAGTCCCATCCTTTTCAAATTTTGGTAATGACACAGCATCTTTGGGACAAGGGGCACATAAATTGTAAATTTCAGGTCCTCTTGCACCCTGGGGCCTGGGGGCGGGGCACGAAAACTGCCCAAAGTGACCAATTTTCAAAAATCTTCTTCTTTACAATACCGCACATGCCTGAGAGAAGCTAAATGCATAGTGATGTAGAGCGGAGGGCCTTTAACCAAAATTGTAAATTTGGGTGGTCCCTGGGTAGGGTTCTGACCCCACGGGCGGGGCCAAACTTGGTTATAGTGTTTATATGTTAAATTTGAAAAGCATCTTCTTTTAATGCTATTGATTTAGTAAAACTAAATGAATATTCTTGAATGAATTGGGAGCCTTTTATCACATAATTTGTAAAAATTTCATGATCTTAGGGGTAGGGGTTTTTAGTATTAGGGTGGGGCCAAATGGTCCATTGGATGAAGTGTGTTAACAATTGAACATTTGTTAACTTCTCTTGATAACCACCTGTCATTCTTTTAAAATTTGATATGAAAGGATCCTTTGGGACAGGGTGCACATATATGTAAATTTTCAGGTCTCTTGCACCCTGGGGCCTTGGGGGTGGGGCAAAAACTGCCCAAAGTGACCAGTTTTAAAAATCTTCCTTCTTTACAACCACGACATGTCTGAGAGGAACCAAATGCATAGTGATGTAGAGCAAGAATGCCTTTACCCAAAATGTAAATTTGGTGACTCCCCGGGGTAGGGGTTCCTGACCCAGGGCAAAGGGGGGGGGGGGGGCAAAACTTTGGTAATAGTGTTTATATGTACATCATTTGAAAGCATTTTTTCCAATGCTATTGATATTAATGTTAAAAGTAAATGAATATTTGGAATGAGAAGGGAGCCTTTTGTCATAATTACTACCCCACCTGCACAAGTTGGGGGGGGCGGGGGGTGTTTACTGGAATCAAGTTGTCTGGTCCTCCGTACTGTAGGCCAGAATGGTTCCCAGACTTTTCAGTGTAGCCTTTAACCAAGAGGTCACCATATCATCGCATATGGTCTACACAATTGCTTTGGTCAAAAGGGCAAAGGTTCAAGTACACTGGACCCATTGAAGTAGCGATATTGGTTCTGGGCTCAAGAGATTATCATTTTGCCTAAGAGCTCCATATATCATACAATGGGACAGATCTATATATGGTTTCCGGTTCTAGAGCATTACCTTTCTACCTAAGAGTCACTATATCATACAATATATTACTATGAGATGAATCTGTTCTTTATCGAATTTTGGGTCAAAGGTCAAAAGGTGAAGTGCCACTGGACATCAACAGTAGCAATACTGATTCCAGGATCTTAGCATTATCCTTTCTACATAGAATCACATATCATGACACCATGAAAACTCAACCATGGTCAAAGATGTTCTTATTGAATTTTGGGTCCCAAAGGTCAACGCTCACTGGCACATTAAAAGTAGCAATATGGTTTTATTTACAAATTCTTGAACAATCTTGTGGAGATTGAATGATAAATCTGTGTATATGAATGAGATCAATATGCATATTGAAAATATTAAAACATGTGAACAAAATACTCTGTATTGAGACTTAAGAAATGCAAATATGAAGACTTCTGTGTGGGCTATGGTATCAGGTGACCAGTTGAAGGCTGGTGGGCCCCCTCTTGTAATTTTTTTTAGTTAATATGAAAGCAATTTTGTTCAACTAAAATGTTTTTTTAAATATTAATGTTCAGCTTTATAGACACTCTGTACGAAAGTCCAAGACTTTTTGGTTGCACATGCTTTTTCAACAAGTTACTGAAATAGCGATATATGGTCCTGCATTGTCCTGAATATCATCATGTGTGAGACTTTTAGGAAATTTGAGGGACTCTTTATTTCTGAAAAAACACGAAGAAATCCCCTGTTAAAAACCATGCTGCAAATCGGTAGTGGGAATTTGCAGGATATTTGGTATATGTATTTGTCTAACAAGTTCCTACAAAAGCTCACACTTAAATTTTACTGGGAATAATTCAAGGACAAATGCAGGATAAAGTCCTGATTATCCCACTGCATAAGGACAGAGAGAAGTGGGACTGGAAAAGGAAAGTCTCAGGACTTTCCAGGGGAATATCCTTCAAAATATTCAAGAAAGTGGGATTAATTTTTGGAGGGGCGTAGGCCTGATGGGGCCTCTTGTTTTAACATGAAATTCGTGTCCGGGCCATAACTTCTTTGTGTTCTTTGCCATATCGCATCCTGTATTTAGCGAGAACGACCACTCTATTGAGACAATGTGCCAAATGTACTCTGTTTGTCCTGTCCGTTTGCATGTGTTTGAGATTCGTGTCTAGGCCATAACTTCCTTTGTTCTTTGACATATGCATACCGTATTAGCATATGATGTATTGCATACATTTTTGACCTTTGACATATGACCTTTGACTTTTGACCTCAAGGTCAAAGTTATAAGTTCTCTAACATGGATTATATTTGGCAGTGAGAGTATCACCATGAAAAATTGTGTCATTATTTCATCGATCTCTGTATAACCTTGACCTTGATCTCAGGTCAAATTTAAGGATTTTTTAAAACATGCATCTTGTGTCCGACGACCATATCTTCTTTGTTCAAGGCTTCCATTTGACCTCAAGTGAGAGGGGAAAAGATATGGCGGTGGGGAGGGGGTATCCTTTGGTGGAGGTTTTACTCAAACAGTATTTCTAGATTTATGTTCTTTTGTACGTTCAATATACATTTTTGTGCTTTTTTTGTGTACTTGTTCTTGTTTTTCAAACCCTACTTTTTATGTACTGGCACAAATAAAGTATACCTTGTTTTCTTGTAGCACTTAAAAAAGTACAACCTTTTTAGCTCACCTGGTGACACTCGCACACGGTGGATCAAGTGAAGGCCATATTTGATCGCCTTGTCCGTCTGTCTGTCCGTCCGTCCGTCTGTCCGTTAACTTTTCAACATTTATCGACTCTTTCTCAAGAACCAGCTTCGGACGTGCCCAAACTTCATATTCAAACTTGGTACAAGCATCATCCTTGGGGTAAGAGGGGGGCTTCATAGTTTGTTCAAAATGAAAGACCCGCCCCCTCCAAAAGGGGAGATAATCACAAAAAAAGCAAAAATAGGGGAGTGGAAGATGTCGGATTGATAAAAAATACTCTCTTCTCTAGAACCACTGGGCGCAGCGGAAAGGTCTGGAAATTTACTATGGAACTTCCATGAGTATATGAGGAAGATTTCAAGTTTGTTAAATCATAAACGCCCATCAGGTACGAGAGGGCCACAAATAGGGGTACGAGAAGTTTTACATCCTATTATATAGGAAAAATCTTTAAAAATCTTCTTCTCAGAAACACTTGGGCCAGGAAAGCTGAGATTTATATGGAATCTTCCTGATATAGAGGAAGATTCAAGTTTGTTCAAATCATGACCCCGGGGGTACGATGGGGCCCACAATAGGGGACTCAAAAGTTTTACATATTATATAGGGAAAATCTTTTTTAAAAATCTTCTTCTCAAGAACCACTGGCCCAGGAACAGCTGAAGATTTATTGGTTTAATTTCCTGAAAGAGGAGAACTAAGTTTGTCAAATCACTGAACCCCCGGGGAGTATGATGGGCCACAATGGGGGTCAAAGTTTTTAACATATGATTATATAGGGAAAATCTTTAAAAATTCTCTTTCAGAACCACTGGGCCAGGAAAGCTTTGAGATTTTTATGGAAGCTTCCTGATATAGAGGAGATTCAAGTCTTGTTCCACAATCATGAACCCCGGGGGTAAACGAATGGGGCACAATAGGGGTCAAAGTGTTTACATATGATATAAGGGAAAATCTTTTAAAATCTTCTTCTCAGAACCACTGGGCCCCAGGAACCTGAGATTTATATGAATCTTCCTGATATAGAGGAAGATTCAAAGTTGTTCAAGATCATGACCCCCGGGGGGTAACGATGGCCAACAATAGGGGTAAAGTTTTACATATGAGATTATAACTACGGGAAATACTTTAAAATTCTTCTCTCAAGAATCCACTGGGCCAGGAAAGCCTGAGATTATTAAATATGGAATTCTTCTTCTGAATAGAGGAGATTCAAGTTTGTTCAAATCAATGACCCCGGGGGTACGATGTGCACAATAGGGGGTCAAAGTTTTACATATGATTATATAGGGAAACATCTTTTTTCCCCTCTCTCACCCGAACGACTCTGGTCCAGGAAAAGCTGAAATTTATATGGAGCTTTCTGATGATAGGTTGGAGATTCAAGTTTTGTTTCAAATCATGACCCCCGGGGGTATGGATGGGGCACATAGGGGGTCAAAGTTGTTACATATGATTATAAGGAAAATCTTTAAAACTCTCTTCTCTAAGAACCACTGGGCCACAAGAAAGCTTGAAAATTTATATGGAAATCTTCTCTGATATTAGAGGATGATTCCAAGGTTTCGTTCAAATAAGATGGACCCCGCGGTGGGTACGGATGGGGTCCACCCAAATTGGATCATAAGTGATTTAACACATGTTATAATATAGGTGGAAATCTTAAAAATATCTTCTTCTTCACAGGAACCACTGGACAGAAAGCTGACAATTTATAATGAAACTATTTGGAAGCTCAATGGAAATGATAAGTGAAATTCAATTTGGTACCAAATTCTCAGACCCCATGGGTATGGAGGGCCCACTAATCAGGATCAATAATTTATAACATTTGGAAGTATATATTATAATAATCTTTCCCAAGACCAAATAAGAATAATCATTAGCCTTTTATTTAAACATTGCTCCGACTATAGAGTGCGAGCCAGAGGTCACTCAGTGAAGCGATGTGGCCCATGGCTCATTCTTATGACTGGAAAGTAATACTTTTTTAGCCTCACCTAGCATTTTCTGATATCAAAATTTGTGCCGTTGTCTGTCGTTTGTCGTCGGTAAGATTAAGTCGTTGTCGTCGCTAAACTTTTTCACATTTTCAAGCTTTTCTCAAAGATACCGCATGGGCCAATTCAAAACCAAATCTTGTCACAACATCATCCGTTCGGGGTGAGGGGCGCTTTCAATTTTGTTCAAATGAAGGCCCAGGCTTCATACAGAAAGGGAGACACTATGAAGTCCCATAAAAATGCCAATAGAGTTGGTCCAATAAATCTCTTCTGTCTCTATAAGATACCACTGGGCCAGGAAAGCTGACAATTTACATATGAAAGCTCCTGATATAGAGGAGATTTCAATGTACTGTTTCAAATCATGGACCCCCGGGGAGTATGATGGGGCCAACAATAGGGGACTCAAAGTCGTTAGTTTTGACATCCATGATTATAGAGGATCAAAATCTTTAAAAATCTTACTTCGCAAGATAATCCACTGGGCCAAGGAAAGCCTGAAAATTTATATGACGCTTCTGTAATATAGAGGAGATTCAAGTTTGCTATCAAAATATCATGCCACCCACCCGGGGGTACTGATGTGGGACACATTGGGGGATCAAAGCTTTTACATATGATTATAGTAGGAAGAAAATCTTTAAAAATTACTTCTTCTCCAAGAAAGCACTGGGGCCAGGTAAAGCTTGAAATTTATATGGAAGCGCTTCCTTGATTATAGAGGAAGATTCAAGTTGTATGTGCAAATCATGACCCCGGGGGTATGATGGGGCCAAACAATGGGGATACAATATAATGAGACCATATGATTGAATAAGGGAAAAATCTTGGTAAAATAAGTCGGTCTTCTCGAAGAACTCCACTGGGACAGAGCAGTGAAAACTGAAATTATATGGGAGAAGCTTCCTGATATATGAGGGAGATCTCAAAGTTTGGCGGCAGAATCACGGCCCAGTATGATGGGGCCACAATAGGGGGATCAAAGTTTTACATTATGGTTATATATAGGGGAAAGCTTAAAACACTCTAATAAGAGGAGCAGGGAAAGACGTGAGAAAATATAATATGGAAAGCTTCTGATAATAGAGGAGAAATTCAAGTTTGTTCAATATCAATGGGAAACCGACCCGGGGTATGATGGGGAGCCACAATAGGGGATCAAAGTTTGACATATGATTAAGAGGAATCTTAAAAACTCTTCTTCTCCAATGAACCCACTGGGCCCAGGAAAGGCCCGGGTCTGGAGGACAACTGTCATTTTAACGATAGCACATTCTATTTATCACAACCCCAGACAGGTGAAATAACAATTAGTAAAAATACAACTCATGATAAATCATCCGCTATATGAACATAAGAGCTGTATGATAAATTTTATATTTTTCAGGCCATGAAAAGGTTTGGCACGGATTTATTGATATTGTCCTATCATCTCATGGGGGTATAGATAATGTAGCCACCATTGCTGCTGCCAATGAAACAACAAAAAAACGGAAAGTGGATGATATTGAGGGTATGTTGCATTTTAAACTAACAGGGTCTAGCTGGGGGTTGCTAATGATATACCATACAGTATTCTGTCTGTATGTGTGGAGTTAGTCCTATATATGGTATTACTTCAGTCCTATCATTACCAATTAGGAAGATTTATCTAGGGATACTAATGTACTAAGCAGACGTTGATTCTGATAGATTCTGAAGGTTATTAAAGTTTGGAAGTTTTAAGAGCATGTCACAAAAAGACTATCTTCAGCCAGGGACATAAAAATGGGAAAGGGAGTTGGCAGTTCACAAGTTGCATGTACATATTGATGACAGCAAACTGAATTGGAGATTTAGTAGCCTGTTTCTTGGAGAGCTGGTAGCTGTGGGACTATATTTAATATATATAAGGCTTCTAATGCTTGTTAAAGATTCTGAGCAAGTTTGGTATGGTTGATATAAAGTATTCACCAAAATGGGTTGTATGGATGGTGTATTAGGTGAATCTTACAAACTACACAAACTTAATTGGGTTCTCAGTCTGAGCCATAAAGGTTTCATTCCTTTGAAAGATTATCTTTTCAGTTTTAATCAAATTTGCATGTATTATGTATGAGAGTATACTAATTATTGGACAGCTTGGACTAACTGCTGAATGTGACCCAAAGGTTTCAGATGCAGGATGATGTGAAAGCTTTAAAGCAGATTAATTTTTTTGATGCAAGTTTCCTTTGTGAGTGTACAAGATTTATTACTTTTAAATTTTCATCAAACTTGCATTGATGATAGATGCATCTTGTTATACTTATGGACTTGACTAGCTCAGATGCTGAATATGAACCAAAGGTATCAGATGCTAGAGGAATTTTAGCTCTTTAGAGCAAGTTTAGTGTGGGTTTTGTTTGTGTGTGTATGTGTCTTGAGCTGTCTAGTGATTGTACAGATTACAGATTTCACCTCTACACTACAATAATCCACTTTTAGAAACAAATCTGTTCAATTGCATATAATACTGTATTGTTGTTTACATTTTATTCTCGTTGATGAGATGTGTATCAAAGGTTTGATATATTTATAATCTTATTGAGGATCTATCACACTAAAACCACAGAAAAAATGAATGAAAAGTTAAACATATTTTATTGGAGATTTTCCAGTTTCTTTCAATTTTTAGCTCACCTGAACCGAATGTTCAAGTGGCTATTCTGATCGCCTTTTTGTCCCTCGTCTGTCTGTCCGTTAACTTTTTTCCACATTTTCGACTTTCTTCTCAGAACTTAGCGCTGGGCCAATTCAACCAATCTTGGTACCATCACCCTTGGTAGGGTTTCAAGTTTGTTCAAAATGAAGGACCAGGCCCCCTTTAAAGGGGAGATCATTACGCCAACTGCAAAAATAGGGTGGTGTCCAATTTTAAAATCTTTCCTCAAGAACCATGGCCAGGAAAAGCTGAAATTTAATATGGAAGCTGTCGTGGAATATAGAGGAGATTCAAGTTTGTTTCAAATCATGAACCCCCGGGGGTAACGATGGGCCACAAATCGGAGATCAAATTTGAAATGATTATATAGGAAAAAATCTTTAAAAATTTTCTTACTCACAGAACCACTGAGCCCTGAGGAAAGCTGAAAATTTACTGGGAAGCTCTTGATAGAGCAGGGGAATCAAAGTTTGTGTCAATAATCATGACCCCTGGGGTTACAATGGGCCCCACTAGGGGCATCAAAAGTTCTTACAGAATGATATAATATAGGGAGAAAATCTTAAAATCGTTCTCGAAGAACGACTGGATCCATGGAAGCGAAAATTTATATGGAAGCTCCTTATTATAGAGGAGATCAGTTTTGATTCAAAATCATAGACCCCCGGGGGTAAGATGGGTCACAATGGGGGCTCAAAGTTTGACATATGATATATAGCCTTAGGGAATCTTTAAAAATTCTTCTTTCAAAGAACTACGTGGACCAGGAAAGCTGAAATTACTATGAAAGCTTCTGAATAAGTGAGAGATTCAAGGTTGATCAAGATCATGACCCCATGTGGATGGTGGGCCAACAATAGGGGATCAAAGTTTCACATTTGAATATATATTAAAATTGTCTTCCAAGACCAAAGACAACATTTAAAACCTTAAAGCTTCCTGATATAGAGTGCGAGGGCCAAGGTCACTCTGAGTTGAGCGATGTGCGCCCATTGGGCTCGTTTGCTTTCATTGCTTTTATCAACGTGAGTCGAAGGCTCAAGTGAACTGTATTCTGATCGCCTTTTTGTCGCGTTCGTCTGTCGTCCGTCTGTCTGTAACTTTCCAAACATTTTGACTTCTGTCTCAAGAACAGTTGGCCAAATTCAACCAAACTTGTAACAAATTATCCTTGGGGTAAAGGGGAATCAAGTTTGTTCAAATGAGGACCAGGCCCCCATCAAAGGGGAGATAATACGAAAATGCAAAAATAGGGTGGGTCATTTAAAAATCTTCTTCTCAAGAACCACTGGGGCCAGGAAAGCTGAAATTTATATGAAAGGCTCCCTGATATAGTGGAGATTCAAGTTGTTCAAATCATGACCCCCGGGGGTATGATGGGGCCACAATAGGGATCAATAGTTTGACTTGATTAAGATAAGAAAAATCTTTTAAAAGTCTTCTTCTCAGAAGAACCACTGGGCCGCAGGGGAAAGCTGAAATTTATATGGAAGTTCCTGATATAGAGGAGATTCAAGTGTTGTTCAAATCAGACCCCCGGGGTATGATGGGGCCCATAGGGGATCAAAAGTTTTAACATATATTATATAGGAAAACTTCTTCTCAAAGAACCATGGGCCAGGAAAGCTGAAATTAATAGGGAAGCTTCCTGATTAAGAGGAGATTTAAGTTTGTTCAAGACCATGATCCCCGGGGTAACGATGGGGCCACAATAGGGGGATAAATTTTGCATATGATAATTAATAGCAAATCTTTCAAAATCTTCTTCTCAAATAACACACTGGGCCAGGGAAGCTGAAATTTATATGGAAGCTTCTGCTAATGAAGGAGATTTAGTGTGTCAAAATCATACCCACCGGGTACGCATGGGCAACAAATTAGGGTGATCAAAGGTTTATCATTGATTCAATAGGGAAAATCTTTAAAGAAAATTTCTCAAAGAACACATGTTGGGCCATGAAACTGAACCATTTATATGGAAAGCTTCCTGAGTGAGGAGATTCAAAGTATTATTCATCTCATAGGATCCCCGGAGAGTACGAATGGGGGCCCAATGGGGATCAAAGTTTTACAATCACGATTATATAGGTAGAAATCTTTTAAAATATCTCTACGCAAAAGACCACTGCGTGCCAGAAGCTGGAAATTTATAATGAAGCTTCCCTGAATATAAATGGAGATTCAGATTTGTCAAATATGAACCCCTAGGGGATGGTGGCCACAATGAAGGATCAAAGTTTACATTGAATATATATTAAAAAATGTCTCTCAAGACCAAAAGACAACATTTACCTTAAGAAGCTTCGCTAATATAGAGTAGAATCAAAGTTTGATCAGATCATACCCTTCGGGTTTTAGGCCAAGGCCACATCCCATACAGGGAGTGCAAGTTTTTGCATAAAATGTTATTCTCTAGAACCACTGGAATCAGTTTTAGGAAACTTGAAAAATTTCTTTTCCTAAATCACTACTGCTGAGCAGGGCCAAGGTCACTCAGGTGAGCGATGTGGCCCATGGGCCTCTTGTATTTGTTATTGATGGTTTTGAAGTGAAAATTGTATATTCAACATCTAGCAAAGTATTGAATTGTCTGTTGTAAATTTAAATGAACTTTGACAATGTAAAATTTTATATTTGAGAGAAATTGGGTCCAGAACCTTGTTATGAAGCATCGTGGGAAATAGAGTCCTTTTTCATATATATAGATAAAGCTATATGTATTTTTGTTGACAAGATTTGTAAATTTTGTTGAAAAAAAGTTTTCAGATGTACTTATTTTGTTCTACTTCTTTTTTGACAATTTCTGTTCTCGCTGTCATGGCCTTTGTAATTATTCTTGGTGTTACTTTGTGAACACTATTGCAGACCTCAGGTTGGAAATATTTGCTAAACGAAAACAAAACAAAAAAAACTAACCAAAAAAAAAAAACCTCTTAGACATCATAAACCAATTACTGACTCTAGTTTTAAGATATATTTAAGAATTTATCAGTAAAAAACATTGGCAAAGGTTGAAAGCTAAGTTTATAATTGATTAACAATATAATTCTATCAGCTTAAAAGGATTTATTATCCATGAAATATTACTTTCAGATGATTCAAAAGATGATTCAAATAATGATTCGCCAGGTGGAAAGTCTATAACGGTCAAGAAAGCTATACCACAAGATGCTGCAAAACCCTTTCCACAGGCTGTGGCCCAAGCAATTGTTTTTTCATTGCTTCAGAAACAAAGACACCCACACTTTGATAACCATATGGTTCCAAATATTATAATTTCTCCGGAAAATTTTCAGATAATTTTGTATGATGCAGGTAAAGACATACTATTGTGCAGTGCAGTTTCAAACCTTTTCTTTCCAGACTTTGAAACACTGGGTGCAGATGTGATTGTTATTTTGTGGATGGTACTACATTACAGACTGTTTTGCTGTGGATTTGTTGGTATTGATGAATCTGTTTGTAAAAAAATTCAGTCTAATTTCAAGCAGCTTGTTGCTGACAAATGGGACACATACTCCAAATCTCTTAAAAGCCTAGTGTCATCTTTTCCATCTGTTCCACAATATCCCTTAAATAGTTTGATATCCCGTGGAGTAGATTTCATATAATATGCTACAAAGGAATAGCTTCCAACAGAATTGATCATTAAAGATCAACTAAAAAACCATAGGAGCTCAGCCCTTTTTGGACCCAAAGAAGATGGGTGAAGTTAGTGAACAATAAGCTTATTCAACAACGGGTACAGATTACAAATCAGAGGGTTTTATTCATTTTATAGACTTGACCGTCTCAATATGAAAATAAGTCAAAGAAGATGGGTGAGTTTAGTGAAATAAACCTATTCAACAATGAGTACCAACTGGAAGTCGGGAGTTGTTTGTTTGCAATTTTATTTTATTTTATTTTTAATAGCTAGTTACAGTATATACATGTGAATAGTAACTCCCACCAACCTTTGCCAATTCCCGCTACATCTTCGATATAAAACCCTTGAGCTTGTTTGGGTTCAAGTGAGCTTTTCTGATCACCTGTTTTCTGTCGTCTGTCTGTCTGTCCGTTAACTTGTCACAACATTTTCGACTTCTTCTCAAGACCACTGGGCCAAATTCAACCAAACTTGGTAACAATCATCCTTGAGGTGAAAGGGATTCAACTTTGTTCAAATGACGGACAGGCCCCCTCAAAGGGGAGGATATATCACGAAAACTGCAAAAAATTAGGGGTGTCATTTAAAAATTTCTCAACAAGAACCACTGGCCAGAAAGCTGAAAATTATATATGGAAGCTTCCTGATTATAGAGGAAGATTCAAGTTTGTTCAAATCATGACCCCCGGGGTACGATGGGGCCCCAATATGGGATAAATTTTTACAA
>CAJDSM010140655.1:0-10470 GCA_903981925.1 Ostrea lurida | reverse complement strand
CGAAAAAAAAAACCAACCACCACAATTTCAGGGCTAATACACAGTTTCTGATTAGTCAGTGGTGTCAAAGACTTACTGGTGTTCTGTAAGCTGTTTCGATGTAAAATATCAAGTTCTGTATAAAGGACACTTCATCTAAGGTGAAAATTATTTGAAGACCTGAAATATAAATGTTCTCAAACTGTTACCTACAATTTTACAGATAATATTTATGAATAATGCTTGACAAAAAAAAGTTTACAACTGAACTGTTAACTTGTTCAAATCTTCTACACAACAAACTATATATGAATATATGAAACTTACAGATGAAGTTAAATACATAGAAAATTTAAAATCTATTTAAATAATGCACATCTCATAGACACTCTAAGATTGGGTAACAATTATTTCTGCTAAGTTAAAATCAATCCGAGAAGAATGAAATGAGAATACTTACCTGATGCCGTCATCTGAGCTAGTGATAAAATAAACAGAGAAGTGGCATCCACTTGTAAGTGACCCCAGGCCTTGTCACCCACAACTGTCCTCCCTGTGCGACTGCAGTACTTGGCATGCAGGGAGTCGTCCACATGTTGTGTATGTTTAAACTTCTCCAGTTTCTCCACTTGGGTCATCATACATCGTAGTAATCCTCTCATCAACTTCACGACAGACTGTGGAGAAAAAAAGGGGAGATTGCAATTTAGATAATGTGTCTGGACAATGTAAAATCTATTCATCATGAAGTCCAGAGCAATACATACGGACATTAACATTGTTATTTTCTTGAAGAGTATTTGTGTTTTAAGAAAGCCCCTACACAAAGGCCATAAGCCCCGAGCATAGGCCTAAATTGTGCAGCCCTTCTGACACTGACAATGGTGACATCTCCATATGAGTGAAAGATTCTCAAGCAAGAAGCAAAAACCATATACAATCAATTAACACTAAAGTAAAATATTCAACACTAAAGTAAAATATTCACCTTGTCCTCCAAAAATACTGAAAACATACTCAGGTGTAGCAAGTACCATGTAGCTTTATCATGCTAAATTTTTTTGGTCTCAGAATTTGACTATGTTATTTTACAAAAGATCATNAAAGTAGCTTTATCATGCTAAATTTGTTTGGTCTCACAATTTGACTATGTTATTTTACAAAAGATCATTCACCTTTTATACATGTATCTGACACATTTTTTGTATTACCTGCTCTAGTTCATAAGCTTTAGCTCTGTCTTCATCCAAATCAGCCGTTTTTCTATAGGCCAGTGCCAAAGCCCATACTGATAAAATAGCATACACATTGTCCCTGACCCAAGCATGGCTATTCTCCTCACTGGAAGGTATTAATCCTGTCACTGGGTTCTGTAAAATATATACCAGTTAGGCAAGCAACATCTATTCTATGTCACATAGTAACTAACATACAGGTATAATGATGATTGGTTTAATAATGATTGGTTTTTATATAGCGCTTTATCTACATATGTACCTAAGTACCCAAAGCACTTTACAATACAGTATTACCCCGGCAGACCATAACAATCCAGAATCTTTCTCAGTGCAAGCTGCCATTACAGCGCTAGAACACTAACATTCTGACAACATCTTTCACTGTCTATAGCATGCAGGTACCCCTTTTACACTTGGGTGGAGTGAGGAAATTTGTGTAAAGTGCCTTTCCCAAGGACACAACGTCGACCTGCCACGGCCAGGAGTCAAACTCACGATCTCTCAGCCAAGAGTCTGACAACCTAACCACTAGGCCACTGACGCTCACTTACTACAATCTACACATTAATGTAAAAGAGCTATAACATAATAAAGCACCAATCACCTATCCACAACATCCATGAAAGTTAATAAGATTTAAAAAAAAAATTGTGATGAAATCAGTTATATTTCTGATCAGTTTGAACTTTCACATATATTATCAATTGTACAATCATAACTATTGTCACCACTGATTACTATATGCCATGCCATCTATTATCCGTATTTAAAAATTATTGTTATTAGTTCTCATCATGGGCAATAACCATTACATGTTGATGTGTTACCCAATAAACGATTTGAATTTTTATCAGGGTTCGAAATTCACTATATAAAACTCGCAAAATGCGAGTTGTAATATCCAATTTGCAAGTTAAGATTTGGAAACTCGCAAAAATTTGCGAATTATTTTTTTTCTTGGAGAACCCTGTTGACCTTTCCTGTTTTGTCTATTAGCTTAGTAAAACATTGTTTCATGTCTGATTTAATATGACACTGAACAAGTCTATGTATAAAAGTTAAACAATAAACACAATTAGACTTCTTTCAAGTTTTTAATCAGTTACGGGTCCGTATTTTGTGTCATTGATTAAAAATTCAAACACATGATGTGTCTGAAATAAGATTTTAAGCTTTAGTTTAAATTGCGAGTATGTCTTTGGAAATAGCGAGTTCAAATTATGATACTAGCAATTAATTGTGACGTTCCCAAATTGGAGTTTCTATCCTGATTTATATTGTTTCTTGAAATATTGGCTGCTGTCATTTAGGGGGGTGTGTGCATTGCTTTACTACATTTAAAAAAACCACACATATGCATTTTGTTGTTGACAACTGCAGCACATTCATGACGAAATGACTGTCATTACAATATTCATAACAAATTAAACGAAAAACGCATTAAAAATGGATACAAAATGTACCTTCTCCATAATACTTGATATATTTGGACAACGTACATTTATAAATGTCATATCTTTTGGATCACAAGCTAACTACAACTTACGTGCCAAATTAAAGGTCACAAAACAATTTTTCACTATATTTTCATTGAAAACCAATGTTTTTTCAAATTGAGTCTTCCAAGATCATATTGTTCTGATATGAATGAAAATTTACCTAAATGAAGAATTAAATGGGAATCATTACCAATAATTTGGGGGGAAAAATTAATTACCTTGCAGAAATATGCTATCTGAAACATAAGCAAGTTTTTTTAAAACTCCTTTTCTCTATATTTCCTTACAAGAATTGATCCCAATAATTTAGTTCACTGATAATTCATCAAAATTATAATCACTGGTTTGGATGAAAAATTTAAAATCAGTGGAAGAAACTGCAAACCTTACCTGATTCTGATGGTAAAATTTCACATACCGAATCTGTCCAAGAATAAAAACACAAGAGCTTGTTAGAAAAAAGCGAAATTTCAATGAAATATAGTATAAAAAAGTGTTTTTGTACTTTTAATTTGGCACGCAAGTGTACATAAACTATCCTTTTTTCAAAAAAAATTCTAGATAATGTACTAAGGTGCCCTATTGAGCTCATAATGTCATTCAACGTCCCTTTTCCCTGGTATTTTGAATAGTTTTATTAGTTCATAGTCCTTTGGTAATATCTAAACGGACACCTGAATTACTCCCGATTTCTCATTCGACAGTTTTGACAAGCTCATTTCATCTCAACTTCAAAGGTGAAGGTCAGTATTTGATTGTTCACAAATTAACTCAAACAAAGTTTTTCTATCATACGTTTGTTTGCATTACGTCCCTGTGGACCAATAAATGCAAATTCAGCAATGGGGAATATAATCTAAATGATTTATTAAAAGGCAGACAAGTTACGTAAATATTCTCATCGTTTTACATACTTGCTGTGTGGTACATGTATGCACATTGAAGATTGTCCAAAATATTGCAAAAACATCATACAATATTAGAATAATTGTAGACTATTGTTTTTACATAGGTTTTTGTGCTTATTTTATTTTACCACACATACACAGAGCATCTAAAAGCCACTTAGCTAGATGATTCGAATATAGTCGTACAAATTGATTCCTCGTAGCGTGGTAACTGTTAACGAAATGAACAAATATGAAAACTAATTACAAAAATGAATTGAATACACCTCTAATAAAAACCGGAAATGGGATGGGGAATCTAATTACAATTGTTTCAATAAATAGGCATGGAGCTGAGAAGGATGGGGTCAATGTCATTGTGTGTATTGAATATAAGCATTTGGGGGGGGGGGGGGACATGTATGTTGCAGTGGAGCAGAGAGAAAATATGCATTAATCTTGAAATTTAATAGACATTAAATAAATGTATTATGATGAATTGGCTTCCTCTGGGAATGTTGATTTGTAGAGTTATGACTTATGAACCATGGTATGGCCATCAAGATCTGCTACCTAACTTTTTTTTCAAATTATTTATGCACATTAGTCTAGTTATAAACAATATAGAACAAATTATGGTTGTACCAAATTATGAAATATAAAATTCAAAATAAATTATTTAACATATTAATATTGTGTGTTTAAGTTTTATATGGTGTATTTAGGTACATTTGGGTTATAGATCACTGACATATTGTTTGAGGACACAGGTGACAGGAATTATTATCAAAGTAACTTTGTTTTTTTTCACTACTATGTGCTTCTTTATTTAATTGCAGATATCTGAAATTAGTTTCATATAGATAACACATTAACTAGCAGTCTGATATTTTGTATGAAAAAGTCTCTATTGTGGATGTAGTCGATAAAACGTAGATAGTTTGAATTTCCTCTGTTTGAAATGTTTACGTAATACCAAATTTAGTATTGTTCTGAAATATTTTTACCTTGAAGTCCAAATTTCAAGAGGAAACTATACCTTTCCGGAGTTTTAATAGTAGGTCCTTTCCACTTGTTTGAGTTGCTCTCCTAACCTAACTATTCAAGTTATTTTGGCTTTCTGAATCTTAGATTGAATTGGGATATACTATATGTTTTCTTTGGAGATTGATAATTTCAATAATGTACTTACTAGAAACAAATCAATGAATAGCAGGGATAGGAACTCCAAAGGTCTTGCGCCATAATGTAAATCCCATGCAGAATGAAAATTGGTGCATTCAGTTCATGCGCTGAAACAGTGCATCCATTATCATATGCCAAATGAAGTTGGAGACTTATTGTATTTTTTGCTTGGTGCTTATTCTTCTTTTTGTGTGTGTGTGCTGGTTTCTGTAACCCTTTGAGGACAGTATTAAGTATTATGGATTTATAGATAGGCCAAGTATCTTGTTGTGGCAGAAAGGTTGAATTGGGTGTACATTTGTATGAATGTACATTTGGAGGGATCAAATGGGAGTGGGTTAACAAAAAGCTCCGTTGGGAAAAATAAATTCCAAAATTCAACGGAAAAGCATAATAGTTTCCTTAATAGATGTGCAGTGGAACATGCAAATTCCATTGGTTGCAAGGGATCGACATTAGGTCCGATTGCCGGGACAAGGAAAACCCAGTTCGGGCAAGTGAACTCATACACACTTGTCCGATCGGGCAAGTAATTAATACAGACAGAAATGTGATTTTTTTCAATTAATAGAAAAAATATTAAGTCCAAATCCACAATTTTTTCTTTAATACGGATAATTAACGAGGACAATGACATAGTCTGTATCTTGTGTCAGAAATTCAGCGCTATAGGCCCTACATCTTTGTCTTTTCTTACGGTAAAAGAAACATCCGAATTAATAGCATTGTGAACAGTTTTATCAAGGTTTGAATAAAAATAGACTTGTTACATAGTTTAGAAATGGGGTTTTTTTTGGGAGGGGGGGGGGGGGTAATAAAAGACACCTATCAACACCTAGCACAATTACGTCCATTGTCCGCAGTTTTGCATCGAAAAGATGTTCCTTCCAATGTATTGTATGTTGGTTTTGTAATTTTCTTATAACATTATCTCTGATTTTGAAATCAAATGCAGTCAACTACTGTAGCAAATCATATTAATGCACGAGTCTGACATGGGTGGCGGCATCCCATAAACTTGAATGAAATTGTTAATCAATGATTATGGGAAATTTAACTTAAATTTGGTAGGACAAAGGAAACTTTGCTACCGACTGCTCCGCCAATGGGGAGGGGCTACGTTAGGATGTATTGCAGTTAAAAGTTTTCGGAACAAGCAATTTTTTCATTCGGAACAAGTGAAAAAGTTTGCTATACTTGCCCGAAGGACAAGTAAGATTAAAAGTTAATGTCTATCCTGTTGCATATACATTTGTTTGAGGGGACTTCATAACTGGACTGCTCATTAATCTTTTCACTATTTAGAAACAACACTTTAAAAGGTCTCCTTTTTAAAATACATTGTACTTACTTCTGATTTCAGATGGGTGTTCACTTCACAACTTGAGAACCTCTGGAGCAGGCTATGTGAGTATAACCTGTCTCCTTGAACAGAGGCCTTTGGAGGATGCTCAAGAATGGAATCCCAAATGCAGCTCTAGATTTGGACGCAAGTTCCATCTCATTCTTCGTAAGTGGCTCAAAATCTTCAAGTAAATGAACTGTGTTCTTTTATAACTGCTGTAAATTCAATCACATAGATATCAGCAAATCTTCATTGAAAATTATCCATTTGAAATATGTGTCCTCAACAACAGATGAACCTAAAGAATAAATAATGCTATTATAACCAATATTGAAATATCTTTCCATACAGTTCTTTCTATAGTTTAAAAAAAATGGTTAAAGCAATAAAATTAGAAATTACTTTAAAAGTGATATCAGTGTCGCAAGAACAAGAAGTACTGTACTTTAAGAAATAGAGTTATCTGTGTTTATTACACGAGATCGAAAGCTAACCTTTAAAAAACACATTTCGTTGGTGGAACTTTAAAAAGCTTCTCACTATGAAAGACAGTCATACCATTATTTTATTTCGAAATAAATTGTGCGTCTCTCAGCATATAAAATTTAAATGATTTTTCTAAACAGAAACCATAAATCTGGCTCTGTCACCAATTTTGAATATCGGTGTCTTCAGTTTCAAAGCAACATCTTCCTCCACCTCAGAGTTATCCTGATAATTATCCAGGAAAATTTGAATATCATTTCCTTAGTTACCTACATAGTAAGCTGGTTTATAAAGTCGTTAATAATCCTTGGCAGATGTTAAAGGGCAGGACACACACGTTCTGAGCTAAAAAAGTTTCAAATTTAGCATTTCCATTTTTAATGTTACATTGCTCACTTAGGGTATTTCTAGACATGGTAGCAAAAATTTTGAACGTCAATTTGTTGAGTTACAAGTGAGATTATAGCACTTACAAATTTATACACTAATGTAAACAAAGCCTCCGAGCCTTGTGTTTGGTTTAGCTTTATTAGTTGAACTATGCTAGTATCACGTATTTCGTTTATAAGCCAGATTTATTCAAATATTAACAAGTTCATTCTAACACAATTAAACAGTTTCCTATGATTCTCAATTCCTCATTTTGTTGTATACTAGGATTTCTGTAACAGCAATCTTGATGTTAAACAAAAACAAGCGCTCCGAGCCTTGTACATAGTGAAGATTTGTAAGCTTACTGTATCTTACTGTAACTAAGACATAATGACGTTCAAAGTTTTGGACTTACCATTGAATATACCCTAAGCTGAGCATTGCAAACATTAAAAAATGAAATCTAAAGATTTGCAACACTTTCTAGACTCAGAAGTGTCCATGCCCCTTTAAAGACGAAGAAGAGCCATCTGAAAAAGATGACACACAGTTTTCAGTTTTTTTACTAGAAGTTGACTAACTACATCCTGGACATTTCTGAAACATCTGGAATCAATTAAAATCCCCACATTCAACTACAAAAAGTTAAACTACAGCATGCACATGAAAAAGGAGAAATATAGTTTGAACATCAACATGTACATAATTTAAAGAGTTTCAATGACGATATTGAAGCAGACAGATCATTTCACGTCTCTTGATCAATCCAAGGATTCAAATTTATCTTCTCCCTCACAATTGTGTTAACCCTGCGTTCTGATATGTATTACCGTGCGATTAACAATGATAGATAATCGAGCTTATAATTTTTCAGCTTCTATGCCTTACTACAAGTTTCAGATATTGCTTTCAATGATACTCAAAGCGATGACAAAAAAGAGGAACATGCCTGAATACAAGCAATTACCTTCGCCAGCTTAAAAGAAAACAAAGGGTAGAGATGTCTAACAATTATTCTTTTATCAAATTGTCTTAATACTTGTCCATGTCTTTCATAACTGATAGTGGCTGACAAATGTGTATTTTGGTGTGGTTAATCTTATCTTTAGAACATCTTTAGGTGAACATATGTGTTATCTGCGCAAGAGATGAGAAGGACCTGAGTGTTTGACAGTTTCAATCAAATTCAACATGAACTTCAGCACCATGGATCGCTATGGGTTATCGTTTTATACACCTGTCATAGTGGATTGTTTATTAATGAATATTAGCAGCTACGATGTCTCTATCCTGACATGCTGGCCCTATGGGACATTTAAGAAATGACTGTTATCACATTCTTCGAGTTATATCCGAGATGAACTGATTGTTGCCTATTTGCAACTATATAATCTGCATAGGCGGATTATATTATGTTATGCAAAATAGTAACATTGCTCGTTCAATCTCCGATAAACTTGAAATTAATAACATTATACTTCTTATAATCTATAATCACACGAATATTTGAGATCATAAACGTTTATTTGACAGTTCTATACATAAAAACAACAGGTTCAGTCGTTATGCGGTAGGATTTTACGCTCAACTGACGCTCATTAATAACACTTCAATCATTAGTTCTGTGGCAGTGTAGAACTGTGATTGTAGTTTCAGACCTGACGTCATAATAACCTTCGATCATTTTTTGTGACATCGTAGTTGACAATGTGATGTACGAAAGAGTTAGTTTATACGGTATGAACCGTCAAAATTTTGGTTACAACGGAATATCAAACCTGAAAAATTGTAAGTAGAACAGATAGGGAGACCATGTTACAAAATATTATAATTATAAAAAAAAGCACTTTATAAAGGCAAGACATCATCACAATTGATTGATTTTCCCTATAGTAGGAGGCATATTGTTTTTACAAGTCTTACTTTACTAGTGAGATTTAATTTGGACAAAACAAGATCAGGTAACAGTACTGGCAGGCATTACTGAAACTAACAAACACGATATATTAGCCAATCATAGCTGGATTGTACAATGTTGGGGTGCTGGTGTGTCTTGCTGCCTTTTGTCTTATATAACATCTATTTTAGACCATATATTTATTGAACATTTCTCCAGGTATTTGAAAAATTGTTGAGAAGGCCATTTTAAAGCCACTTTTGAAATTGAAAATGAGGTTTCATAGTGTGTAATCGTGTACTTGTTGAATCAAGTGCTACATAGCTAACCTACCTTTCTGAATATGACATATTTATATATTGGAGGCCGCTATTTCCATTTTATTGCATTGAACTAAAGGCAATAATGAAGCAAGCAGTTGAAGATTGTTGGCCAATTTAGAAGAACAGAGTTCTGTGGATCTGTGGATGTAGATGAGTCCGTAAGCTACTTCGACATTTTGGTTACTGCTCATGAGGAAATTTTTAGAAAAATTTACAATGAATGTTCAAGTAAAAATTGGGTCTCTTCTGGACAGAACTGGAATGTAATTCAACAACTATGCGATTTAATAAAAAAAAAAAATATTGGAGTAAGATCTTCTTTTCCCAACTTAAATTCAAGTTAAAGAATCAATAACAGTTCTATGATGTACACCACATTCTCTCTCTCCTCTCTCTCTCCTCCTCTCTTCTCTCTCGTCCAGTCGTGCTCTCTCTTCTCTCTCCTACTCTCTCTCTCTCTCTCTCTGCTCTTCTCTCTCTCTTCTTCTCTCATCCTCTTCTCTCTCTCTTCTCTCTCCTCTAACTACTCTTCCTCTGGATGTTGAGATGAAATGCAGATGTACCAATCTTCATTATCTACATCAGTGACAGATTCATTGATTTGTTGATAAGGAGGGACTTGGTCCTTTGAAAGAGAGGCTGTGGGCCATAGAGGTCTGGATATGAAACCCAAGTGGGGCCCAGGGCAGCCAAAAGCTCAATGGGCTTAGAGGCATCTTTTAAAGTTTCTTTTCATGTTTAATTGTATTCTAGGTGCGAAACCCCCTTCCCTTCTTAACATCCGCGCCATGTTACATTTAAAAAAAAACAATGAACTTATTCATGTTCAACTCCAATCATGCGTCAAGACCAATATTATTTGACGGTTAAAAATCGAAAATCTTGATATTTAATTCTTTGACGTGTTGAAAAAGAAGTCAGCACTTATCAAGACGAAAGTATATCTATATCTCACTAAATTCATTACGGATTTGATAGGAAGAGCCATTTTGGGTTCACATTATTGATAGTGCCGTTTGGGATTAACAAAAGAAATTTCAAAACAGAGTTGTCCTCCCTAATTACTGCTCCCCGGTGTGTAGGATATAACTGCATCCTCTCTTCAAAAACATCCGTGGTAATGCATATTGAAGTTAACGCAAGACTCTCCTCTTTTCTCTCTCTCTCATTTGACCTGGTATTCCACATTGAGAAGTTAAGTATCCGGTGACATGTATTATCTAGTAGAGAGAGGGGATGTCTGCTCTGTCAGATTTTTA
>CAJDSM010140645.1:0-13431 GCA_903981925.1 Ostrea lurida | reverse complement strand
ATGCTTTATATTTTCCAGCACTATCCAGAAGAGACCTGACCCCCTGAATTCAAAAAACCCTTGACAAGCAATGATGTAAGTCGCGTAATGTTTTGTAAGTCAGGGGCGTTTGTGTAAGGTAAGTGTGTTGTGTTTAAGGGTTTTGTAAAGTAAAGTCGCAGCACTGCATCAAATTTAGGTCACCCTGAGTAACTCAGGGTGCAGTGAACCTAATTGGCACAATTGAGGAATCCACAATTGTTGCGAGAGGGGCACCGTGTCAAACTATTTGAACAACTTTTTAGCCTTCTTGATAACTACCACCAAAAATCCAGTTTCTCTTCAAATTTGGTTTAGGAAACATCTTTGGGACAAGACGGCGTCGTGGACCCCCGCGCAATGGGTTTAGGTCATTCGAACTCTTGACGAGGAGGTCTGTGCTGTGAGGTTTGACCTGGCCGTGGCAGGGGCCGACGTTAGTCATTGTTTTTGTCCCTTGGGGGAAAGGCACACTTTAACATGAATTTCCTCACTCCGCCTAGTGTTAAAGGAATTTCGCGTAGACGGGGGTGTCCTGCTCTATTAGACAGTGAGAATGAATATTGTACAGAACAATAATAGTTGTTCTAGCGCTCTGCATCATGCCAGACCCGCTTTTATTATTTTTCTGTCGTTTGTTGTAAATGGCATCTTGTTGCACTGAGTAAAATTCGGATAATTGTTAAGGTCTGTGCCAGCAGGCAAATATGATCATACTCCTTCAGTGGTAATATGCACTTGTACAGCGCTTTGAGCACTCTCACGTGTGGATAAGGCGTCTATATAATAATATCCTAATCATTCTCATTATTATTTGTCGGCCCGCTCGGTCTGTGGCCTAAATGGTCTAGTGTCGTCTCGAACTTCTCCATTCTTCGACCGAGGAGGTTGTGATTCGAATCCTGGCTATGGCAGGGTCTCTTTTTGATGTGGTTCCGTCTTGGAAATGCACCTTTACATGAATTTCCTCACTCCACCCAAGTTTGTGTTTAACCTGCCATAGACGCCGGTTGTAATAAGATATTGTCAGATATTGTTAGGTTCTAGCGCCCCTGGTGGGATTTGTGTGACTCTTAGTGTGCACATATATATACGCCTGATATGACATCCTGCGATTTGGATTTGTAAATATTTGCCGGATTCAATACGTGATAATAATGGCATTTGTAAAGCGCTTTTGAGCACTTAGGTGGATAAGGTCTATATAATATAAATCCAATCATTATTATTATTACATAAATTTTGTGAATTTCAGGACTCCTTGCAACCTCTGGGGCCTTATGTGTAATAATAAACACAAATGCCATCATTGAAGTAAAAAGCAGGAACTTAGGCGTCAACCAATAATTGTATAAATTCTTGTTGTTGAAAGCCCTGGCCGGTAAGCGTTCTGAACCCCAGGGTCGGATAGAGAACGCAAACTCGTGGTATATAGTTGTTATTTGTTAAAATATTTGAAAAGCATTTTATTTTAGATGCTTTGTTTTGAAATTGAATATTTGAAACTAGATTAGCTTTTGGAATTAAGCCAGGGAGTCTTTTTTCGGTAATTTTTTTTTTAAACTATGCTCTTGTCACTTTTTTGATTTTTTCTTGAAAATGGTTTGGAAAATTACAGCCTTGTGAGTTTGGCTACAGTGATAAAAACTTAAAAATATTTCTTTTTGATGGCCTTTAACTTTTAAGATCTTTCTCAATACATAGAATTTTTTCTTGGAATCCAATTAACTTGGTTTTTTTCTTGAAAATGCGGGAATAAATATTTTCATATCGTGGCTCTGGGGAAATGTGTGGTTGAAACCAACAGAGACAACCCCTCTTATCAGCCATATTACATTGCCATATGAGCTGTAATAACAATTTGTCATACTTTACAAATCAATATAATTAAATTTTTCCCCACCGGTTCCTCCTCATCAATGTTTTAGGTTCATTACAAACAGTTTACGTTGTAACGTCAGGTTGATCTTGAGAACTTTGTACGTTCCTATGTTTCACAGGTTGCTACATGTCACAGGCCAACGATATGACTCGAAAGTGTTTATTATGACGTTTTTGAAGCAAATTCATTCAGCCCATGAACTTTTGACATTTGCTTTTGTTATCAAAAATCTCTCTTGTTTCATTGCCATTTGCACTTGTTTATATCAAACTCCCTATTGTTCATCTGCCCTTGTAATGTACCATTCTTTACAAAACAGTTGTCGATTGCATATCAGACTACATAAGACTTGTTTTCAAACCGCGAGTGCTTCTAAAATCGCGATCGTTCACCAACATATTTCGTCACAGTCTATGATCCACTTGGATCTATATACCTGGTCTTCAGGCAACGGTAACTTATAGTGGTTCTTCATAATAACGGCAAATGCAACCAATCAAATTCCTTAGAATCTAATTCTGCTAGCTTATGGGGCAATGTGTTTTTATGCCCCAGGTGAATTGAAAGACTTTCTGTTTGTTTGTTCAGAAGGAGTTAGATGCCTTAATCTTCTGTTGACTTATAGTGATTACAGAGAATTAAGAGAAAGATAAGAAAGCAGAAAGATCTACAGAGGAAAAACAGAAAAGCTGCTGTTAGAACAGGAATAACACCTAGCCAATTCAGGTAAGAACTTAAAAGGCAGGGTGAGGGTGGAGATAAGATTCAGTGGTGGTTTATTCCTAGTTATACGAAGTCTTGTTTGACACAGAATCACGAATGACACTCCCATCCCTCGTTTTAGTTCACCAAGCTTTAACTGATCAAAATTTGATCCGTTGTCTTTCATCGTTTGGCGCGCGTCCATTCGGTCTCTGTTGTCACGTAAAACTTTTACATTTAGCTTTCATTCCTGACCGGAAGGTTCAAGTACTATTTCTGATCGCTTTGTTTCTGTGCCGTCGTTCTCTCGTCCCTGTCTGTCCCGTCTGTCACGGTTTGTTAACTTTCACTATTTCGGACTTCTTCTCAAGAATCTCTGCTGGGGTTCACAAATTCAACCAAACAAAAACTAGGTAACAAATCTCCATTGGATGTGAAGGGGAGCGGATTTCATTATGTTTGTTCAAATGAAGGACCAGGGTCCCCTATCAAAGGGGAGATAATCACGACATTGCAAAACATATAATAGCAACCCGGGTGACCCCCGGCGACGAATCTTCTCCGGAATTAGAATTGAAAAATCCACACCGGCGCCTTATATAACTTGTTCATATCTCTCTTTATTTTATTACAGATCGCCAAGAACATTAACCATTTTTGAAAGATAAATAAAATTATACTTTCCTGAATAGTTCTTTTCATTCTGTATCCCTTTGTACTTTATAAAAAGGCTGTTATTACTGAGTTGAAAATGAAAAATTCGCCGAAAATACGACGCTTTGGCCGCCAGGCGTAAAACAAAAACACCGCGATGGTGCATTTTGATGGGGTGCATGTCACATGTAAATCCGGGGGAGTAAATATTATCAATATTCATTTTTTTGAAATTTACTAGCCAATCAGAGATAATTAAAGATTTACCCCTAAACACCTGTTTGCTGCTGGGCATTATCTTAATATCTTTACTCTGAAGACCGGGAGAACGGTTTAGCCTAAAGTTAATGGGGACAATTCGACTTTCGAATATACGGAGCGGTAAGTGCGTTTATCACTCTCTATTACACTCTTCACTGAGAGATAAACTCCCCTCTCATTTTATAGATGAGAGTGTTTTTTATGAAAATATACACACATATACTTTCTCCCCCGATGGTTCCTCGATCCAAAGCTATAGGACGTATTATCAAATCTACTGGCACGGTGCTGTTTAGCTCCGTGGGAAGCACCGCATCTTGGATTTTTTAATCGGCACACTTTTGGATAAATAAAAAACAAACGGCCAATGCTGCTTTCCAAAAAATAATGCCATTAACATCACAAATTCACAAATATTTTAAAAATAAACAACATTTTCTATTACTTTTTTTTTAATGTTTCAAATGATGTTTATCACGGCTGGTTCAAGTTCGAACCCAACCGAACAACCCGCAATTTCCTTCCTACCAATTACTTTTACTGCCAATACTGTTATGTACTTTCGTATTTTTGTTCGATTTTCGTACCATGTATTACACATCGTAATGATTTAGTTTGACAGATCTTGATTTGACCCTTACCCCATTTCTTGCATAATATGTGCTCTTATCAGCCACCTTGTGACTACAACATGAACACCTGTTCCACAATCTACTAAACTCATGATTCTCTTCTCACCTAACTTCCACTTCACTCTCCTCCTATATGGGCTCAATCTAATCTCTATCTCTTTTATCTCTTTTCTTTTTCCAATGGGGGGGTGCTTTGTCCAGCACCATCTGCTCGCAGTGCACGGATGCAGCCTTACCCTCCTATATCTTCCAAGCCTCTGTGAACACGCATTCCCATTTACTTCCTCTAATATGAGAAGACAAAAATTGCAAAAGCTTTTTTGAGATTTTTGTTCTATTATCCCATAATTACACTGCTAGAAAAATAAACTTGAAAACTTTCTCACTTTTGTTTAATTGACTAACACACGTTCTTTCAGTTTCTCCAAATTCTTGATGTGTTTAAGCTCATCGAGAATGATGAACGACCTTCCATATTATCCTGAATAATTCTTATTTCGGATGGAAAAGCCTACAGATATACTCCCCACCAGTGACGCTGAAGACTTAATCTCAATGTGTGAACGCAAGAGCTATGCAGTAAGTACGTTATATCTATAGTAATGGAGTCCAAATACAAACTTCAATTAGCACTCTCTTTCAATGAGAGATTACATATAACTGATGATAGCTCGCTACATGGACGTTCATTGATTGGATGATTTAGTTTTTTGTTTGTAACCAAACGTCACAGGATAATGCATCATCTCATTCTCCAACTGTAACAACTTGAAAGATTGGAAGCACTAATCCATATTTTGTATTTCCAAATTTGGAACATATAGAGCCGGATGTGTCAGTATAAGTAGAACATCTCTAAATCGATTTCTCAATGATCACACCTCATTGTGAACAGTAGGCCTTGATGTACCATTAGTTCTCATCTATTCGAGTTTAAAGGTATGTTGGAATTCATGCAGTCGCTCATGTCAAAGAGGTGGCGAAATCTGATATATCCGACTGAGGCCTAACCAACTTTGCAAAATGACATCGAGAAAGATAGCTAAGAATAACAAATTATCTACTGACGTTTCTTCCAATAATCGGGTCAAACTTCAATAAGCAAAGTTATAGTTTGTTTGTTACAATCCATTATTGATTATCATACGCATCTGGATTTCTATTCTCTATCTTCCACAATGATTTTGAAAATGGCATTTTACAGCGAAGCTGCTTCTGTTATGCGCTTTACAATGAAGAATCGATGGTAATGACAGAGAAATGTTATATAACACTGCTAGCATTGGCAATTCTGACCGCCATGAGACTTCACAGAAATGGATCCAGGTAGGGAATAAAGACAATGATATAGTTTCAGCATACTACTATACAATAAATCCTCACTTTAGGGCTCTCCCACTTCTTGAGATTTGAAACCATTCGGAGAAAGCAGCTACGAATAGAAATCAGAGAACGTTTGATTTCGCCCTTTAGAGTGTTTATTTAGGGATGGCAAAGTCGAATACAGAAATTGCCAAATGCGGTTAACCGTACCCAGGCGTTCTGCGAACCAATATAATCAGGTTACATCGTATTCCGCTAAAAAAATATAGCATTTTGAGATATTGTTGAGGACTATAATGTTCTCAAGTTTGTCTGTTGTATTATAGCACCAAAAATACCAATGCAACCACTCCAGTATTAATTCTAGTTGAATTAAACAAATTGTAAATGTAATAAGTGTGAGAAAACGAGAAAGGATTAAAAATGTAAATCCCAAAGTCCAGATTTCAACAAGATTTCATTCTTTACTTTCACATTTTCAGAACTATTATCGTAAATTTGCACATTTATCCCCCCCCCCCCCCCCACCCCCCACCCCCCAATGCTTCAACGTATTATGAGCTATTAGGGTGAAGGCGGCATGTTCAGTTGATAAATCCGAGTGGTTTTGAAAACAGTTAACTTTCACACTACTCAACAATAATCTCATATTGTCATAATGTCCCGACTAAAGAAACACTGTAGCAGGGACTGGACGTTCAACATTAATTAGCACCGTTCTTCACGCTCCGCTATACAGGGAATCGTCTCCCAAATTAACTAATTAATATATCGAAAACTCAAACATGTCACTATTCAGAGCTTTGGAAATGGATCTTGGAAATTCATGGCAAGATACATTTAAATTTAAATATACATATTTTTAGGGTTTTTTTTTTTCACTAACCGAATACGGAATTTGCAACCGATTACCACTGTTCCGACCGAGTAATCGGTTAACCGATTAAAAATTGCCATCCCTAGTTTATTTAATTCAAAATTCGGTACCATCAAACACAAATCTGATTTGTGCAGTTATTATTAGCAAAGCACGCTGTACAAACGTGAAGATAACAAACAGTGATCAATTTCATAATTACTACAACGATTATAAGATTAAGAATATGTCACACACGATAAACACGACCCCTGGACACATAAGAGATTGTGAACATGATAACTTTGCCTAGGATGAGTAAGCTTCTCCTGTCGACCAGGCACAACTGCCATGAACTTTTTATCTTGATCAAGTTAACGGAGTAATTTGTAGCAAAAATCAGCATATAAAAAGTAGCCTAACAATTGGTATGAGATAAGTCAGATAGAATATTACCCAACGACAGGTCATGACTGATTAACAAATTCTTTTCAATACATAAATCACACCAATGTGAAAATTTGGACGTTTGCAATGCGCAAGTTCTTTCATACATCAATTAGTGGATATCATATTAAAAATATTTATGAAGTACATTAGTATGAATTTAAAAAACGACGATAACGACGAGTGGTCAATATCACATATCCCTGGGCCCTAAACAAAATAACCTTTGTCCCCTCACGCCCAAACAATCCACATTTATTGTGGTAAGTAGATGTTTTCCTTATCATTATTAATTGTACCATGAGGCGTTATATTTTCCAAAAGAGCATTTTATTTAGAATTGCCATATGAAGATTACTTCTGTGATCTTATCTTAAATCACACAATTATAGATACACGTAGCAAACAATCTTTGTAAGCAATTGTTTATAATGTCAATGAACTGAAATATTGAGAAATAAAATTCTGTGGTCCCCTTTTCAACAATAACTTTCATCAATGCAGTAACGTTCAGTTTAATGTGGCGGTGTCTGAGAAAATGGAGATTAATTTAGTTTGGAAAATAGGACAATAGATCTGGTGTTTTATGAATCACCTTCTGGTGTTTTATCGTTTGTCCTCTAAAATGTCATTTTTTCATACTTACACATAATGCCCAGCCCCTTTAAGAATATGAAATTTCAAAATCAAAGTAATTTCAAAACCTTCCCTATTCTTGTTTTATCTGGTCACTTAATCAAGGTATAGGCTCACGACGTGTTATCGGTAGACTGAAGTAATTTTTCCTCGTCCTAGGCATCTGGCCCTACCTCTCGTATGTCAATGGGACTGTGTTTGCCCTACTCTGAATTTTGTATTCTTTGTTCGAATTATGAGATATATCACTGTTCGTTCACTTTTTCGTACCCTTTGTACATGTAGCTAAAAATGTAAGATGTGTGAGTAGGTAGCTATATAATTTAATTGAAAATTCCCTCCTTCACAAAAAGCATGTCTTGTCAATGTTTGTAAATCAATATGTGTACTGTTCACAATAAAAGCAACGTAAAATATTGCAAACTGATTACGAAAAGGAAAATGTGAATTGCCTTTTGTTTATCAAACAGTCAGGAGTGCAGTTTTTGAACATTTGAACATTTGAGCGCCAATTTGGAATATGACGCTATTCATTTCAACTTGGCGCCAAAAAACAAATCATGTCAGGTTGTGCGTGATGAGCCAGATTATCAGCGACTAATATGTTATGAATTTATTATTGACGAATTTATCCTTTCTTCAGGATGATATATTTGACATATGTACAAAAAAATCGTTGTACGGTCCTTTGGATGAAGTCTTGGAACCAGAGTTAGAAAGAGGACCAGATTGGGATATATTAAGACCAAGACAACTACGGCCGGCACCGTTGTGGAACACTGCAGAAAATGCGTAAAGTACAGATTCAAATCGAAACAAAAGCAGCTCTTTTGAAAATAAAGGTTGGAAGAAACCTACAATTCTAGTCGGAATATTGTATATTTAGATAGACACGTATTTTATTATCTCATTTTACTAATCCTTGCTCTCTGAAAAGAATCGAATTTTAATGGGCAAATAATGATTAATGTGTAATTTATACTTTCTACAGTCGGGTGGCTTTTGGTCGAGTGGGACACCAGTTTGACATCTGACTACAGATACGGATCGTCTATCTTTGAGAACGACAAATATGACGTCATTGTATGTGATGAACCACGAGAGTTAAAGAATAATTTTATTGCAGTCGGTTGTTTAGTCGAAAGAGGTGATAATTGTGCATTGCGGCACAAATAAAAAAGTTATTTCTTTCATTCCTGTTGAAAGAAGTAACTTTAAAAGCTCAACATAAGAAGTAATCAATATTTGCCCGTAGTGTCCGAATTGGAAGTGGGAAATTCAAGATGGCGGTCACTGGAACCATCGTTCGGTGTAGTCGAGGTCAAAAGCATGATGGAAGCTGTCCCCCCTGGCTATCATAAATCTGTATTTCATATGTAATTTTCCGCCCACCATGCTATGGAAGTATTATGAAAACTGTGTCAAACCTTCAGGTATTTGATAATTATGATCCATAGCCCTCACTTTTATACATTGGTTCTCAAGCGATTATAGGTTCCTGTGTTCCACCAACGGTTTCTAAAAAAGATCCATTAATATCGTTTGATATATGAGAAATGCGGTTGATTCTGATCCAGATATCGGTGACGATACATCCCGTGTCAAAAAACTACAAGAGTCGCTACAAAATCTGTAATTATTCCAACGATTGATATTAGGGGATAAATATTATATCCCTACATTAAAATAGTAAGTATTGTTTTTTTATCTGTTTATTGAGCGATCCCTTCGCATCCAAATCGAACATGGAATATCTTACGCAGTTGCAGGTGAAACGAATGAGAAACAAGTATTTAGATCAGAATACAGCACAAAATATACTGCTCAATCACTGCAATTGATAATGTCATACCTAGAAGTTGCTACCATATGAAACTGTCATTATTAAATTTACGATGATATGATTGCATATGTATTACATTGCACTTAGAATTTAGATACAAGAGATTGTAGTAAGTCATAAATTATATGACGTGTGTCTTATCAATGGTTGCAGTCAGGTGCTACGCGTGACCCCCATTGCTT
Organism: Ostrea lurida; assembly: GCA_903981925.1. Lineage (NCBI taxonomy): Eukaryota > Metazoa > Mollusca > Bivalvia > Ostreida > Ostreidae > Ostrea > Ostrea lurida. Next base: position 3,995 of record CAJDSM010140645.1, on the reverse strand, counting down.
ACATCTAAAATTAATCGAATTCGTGACGCAATTGAATTTTAAAATTTTGGTGAAACATCACGTTGACTCTCGGTTTACCTAATCCTCACGCGATTATAAGCGGAATCCCTGCAATAGGAAATCATGATTACTTCTTCAAAAATAACATACATGAAGATCGACTGAACATGATTTGAAATTCATCAAGTATGTAAAGAATCAATGAAGCCGATATGAGAGTAACCATACCATGCGCTCACATCGAAATGTGAAATTCTAAAATGGAGGTGGAGAGGAGATGACGAGCGAGAAATGGAATCACACGGTATACCTAGATCAAGAATCATAATTCACATGAATCAATACAGTGTACATGGAAAGAAATATCTCGAACATCTAACTGTGGTTGTGGGCAATTAAAGAACAACCGTCTAAGTGCCCAAAAACAATTGTCGTAATATTCCATGCTATCTTTCTGTATACTATATTTCGAGTTTCAATTCTTTCGAAAAGAGGTTTGAATATTTCTAATCAACTTATCTTTCAAAATTTTCAGAGGGTAATAGTCCAAATATAAAGATAAAGACTGTAACGAACCAGTAGAGAACGTCTGAATGGTGAATTGTAAAAATATATATAAAATTGTAAAGCTACATATTTTGTCCGTTTCATTGACTCTTATATACTGAAGGAGTCGATATATTAAAGAGATACTTTAGTAAAGCTGTGGTTTATGTCGACGATTACCAAAATACAATGTGTACACGCTTTAAGCCGCGTAATGGTGTTAAGGTATACAAGATAAAACTAAAGTCACTAAAACAAAACTTGTCGTATGCATTTTCAATTGGAACACCGTCTAAATAAGGGATGAGGATAGAGTCATCTTTTACATTATTAATATCATTCAGTATCGTCTTGTATTTGTATATAAATAATACGAAAGCAACAATGGATTTCTAATTTTGAACTAAAGACTATTGTCTAAAAAATTACTTACATAATCCCACTTGTGTAGAATCAGTAAGAAGATATAAACCACGGCTCGATGCAGCTCAACAGATCATCTCATTTGCTAAAGGGAGGATGTGTAGTGCCATGTATTAAGGGAATATGAAACGTAAGTTTTACTTTTGTGTAGCTTTATCCAATCCTTCTGCTTTAATTTCGTCCTCTTTCCAATGTATCAACCAGAAATGGGGTTATACGTCCCCCCAACAATATGTTCATTGTTCATATTAATTATACCACTAGATGGAGCTTTATGATTTTCCATTATCAAGTATGATATAGGACGCTCGATCATTATGTTCGTTTTAGAATCCGTTTGAAAATAATGTTTTCTTGCCTTTGTTTTGGTGTCCTATTTAACTTTTGTTTAAGTTATTATATACATTACTTAAATCAATTTGAAATCCAGATAAACACTTTTATGAAAAATAGACAGACCACAGTCAAAAACGCACAATTATACATTCTTAAAACAATTTCGTCTCACTGTATATGGCGCCCGGCTGAGAGCAGGAAACTTACAAAACAAGTTGGTTGTTGCACCCGTGGGTCTTCAATCAGATAGCGAGTTATGAAGGTCAAGCATTTACGAAACTTCTATATGTCGTGCAAAGAATATGCGTACGCAAGTATGGAGCCTTGCCATTTGGTAAATGTTGTCTGGACGTGTTCATAGTCAATTGTTAGTCATTATTTCATGAACCTATTTCAATACCCATGCTTGATGTTGTAGCTATAGAAGATGCACTTCCGTACCTTCGCAGGCGATTGTGGCTTACGGTTGGTTGATTTAGATGACCGGTCAACACGGCGCGCGTATTCACACACTTCCATGGCACTTTACCCACCATCTTAGTGTCGTCTAGGGTCACGTGAAATTTGCTCCAAACTCAGAGTATTTCTGTAGTAGCTTATCCTTTGGGCACTGGCCATACAGAAGATGTGATCATCCTCATTTCGCTATTAACCCTTACCATTTAACACCTGCTAAACGCATAGAACCTTATTGACACATACAAGTTCTACACTCTACATGAAAATGGATGAAGGAATATTCAAGTTCTATTATTTCTATAAACCTTAACAAAGAGAGTGCTTGTATGTTGTCCTTAATTGAATCTACAAATCACGTGTTTTGTGGATAGACAACATATAAAAGGACGATAGAGTCCCTCATAGCACAAGTGAAACCCTATGCGGGTAGTTGACCGTCAATACCCCAGAGGATGCCTACCCCTCTCAGGCACCTGATATCTGCTCAAGCTTATTTGTAAGAGGTGTGCCGTTGTTGCCCATGCACTCTCGATTGCCGTCCACAGAGGGATGGCTTACGTCCGTCCATGTGCACCTTATCCTGCCTTCGCTTTTGTAGAGAGATCCGTGTTGCCCTACCGTCAACTTGTTGTTTATTAAGTAATTTATATAGAGATTACTGAAATACACGATAATACATCCGTTAGACCATTGCCAAATTGATAATAGCTGTTTTTCGCTAATATCATCAATATTAGTTAGATTGTTAAACGAATTCTAGGGCGTACACACCAAATATAGGAGATCTAGCCGAGTGATATAAATAATTGGCTTGTCTGCAAATTGGGTTCAATTGTCCATAATAACTTGGGGGTTTTTTTTACGTGATCCTCTGAAAATAAAGCGTGGCACGGGTAACTTCCCATTCAGGATATTCAATTACATCACGTTGTCTTTCCTTTTACCGACATAAAACACGTTAATTGCGTGAGTCATCACACCGCATCTCTCTCACAGAGTCGTAACACATGCAGCTTACGTGCATTGTAGCCATAATATATTAATCTGAATATTCCTTGAAAGGGAAGTCTATATAATGATAATTGGGCCGACATATCCGTTGTTTGTATGCCTCTGAGCACCTAATTACATTTCTACATTTCAATAACATAACAACGGTATACAAAGAATAAATAAATAAAACAGAAAGATTTCGAGAGTTTCTCCTAAGGTGTTTCATATTTTACATTGTGTATGACCCCAGAATGCTACTTCGTCGAAAAAGAACAACGGACATAGAAGAACATATCATAGAAAAAAGAGTATCTGTTAAAATTGTGCTTTGCTTTTACCCAGCAAATAGACCAAAGGAAAAAGGAAGAACACAAACAGATATGTTCTCTGCAATATTCACATCATTACCATACGTTAACTGAGGACATACAAAATAAGAATAGTGAAGACCTATGTTGAAATAACCGACTAAACTAAACCAGATATGAAACATATATTGACATCTCACGTTGCGAAGTAGCAAGCGATCAAGTGTTGGCGGATTAGAATACTGTAGTAAGCATACTTGTAAACACAATCATTTTTATATACACCATTACACATCAAAGCGCCTCGTGCTCTTGTCTGTTTCTATATGTACCAAACCATCAAAGAACCTAGAAACCATTCGCTACTACCTCCACATACCCATAAGACACCAACTGCACTCTTCTGGTATAATAGCAAAACAAAGCAGCTATATTTGCGAACAAAATTTCACCTCCACAACGACAAATAAGAAAACAGAGAACCCCACCGCGTATACCTGCGCGAACTGCAATTATAACACCATAGAACCCGTAGTGGCCCAACGTTGCCTGACAAGAGACAAACAAATCACGAATTAGTTTTATGTTATGAGCAGCGTGTTGTGCAATAGGGCTAGAGCACTTCATATTAGAGATATTCGTGAAGAACAATGAAGGTTTTGTTGTATGCGCAATCAGATAGTCCGATGAAACAAAAATTGCAGCCAATGAATTATATCCCATTATAGAGCAATCTACAAATATTATGGACCTATCTATGCCATCGGAGACCCTGAACAGGCCTCTCTCCCTGGAAAAAGCAAACTAAATCGTCACAATATATTACAGCCAAGTTAACCGTATTACCACATAAACTTGAAATTAGCGTACAACTCTAATGCATAGCGTCAAAAGGCAAAATCAAACGGTAACGTTCCAGCCCCACTTTGC
>CAJDSM010140634.1:0-13132 GCA_903981925.1 Ostrea lurida | reverse complement strand
AACTTGTACATTGCACCTATGTAAAATTTGGTCCCCATAATTCTCTTATATACACCTACAATGTATGTAAAAATTAATGTTCCCCTATTGTGACCCATGGACCACCATTTGAACAACTTGAATCTTCACTATATAATGATGCTTCCATGTTTGTTTTGACAAACTCTGCACTGCAGTTCTTGTGAAGATTTAAATGGAAAAGTGATATTCTCATTATAAGCTATATCAAACTTTGGCCCCCATTGTGGTCCATCTACACCCGCTGGGGGTCATAATCTGATCAAACTTGCACCTACTCCATACAGGAAGCTTTCAGATAAATACCACCCTTTGGTGCAATGGTTCTTGAGAAAACGATTTTCCCTTATACAGTGTATTTGCATGCAAAATTTTTTATCCCTATTGTGGTCCCATCGCACCTCTGGGGTGATGATTTTGAATAACTTTGAATCTCCACTGTAATCAACGAAGCTATCAACACAAATTTCCCTTTTCTGGCTTAGTGTTCATGAGAAGAAAGATTCTTAACGGTTTTCCCTGTTATGTAAACTTTGATCCCTAATGGGCCCCATCGTACCCCAGGGTCATGGAATTGGACAAATTTGAATCTCCACTATATCAGGAAGCTTTCAAATAAATTTCAGCTTTTCTGGCTCAGTGGTTCTTGAGAAAGATTTTTAAATGACACCACTCTAATTTTGCAATTGTTGATTATTTCCCTTTTGAAGGGTGCCCAGTCCTTCGTTTGAACAAAACTTGAATTCCCTCACCCAAGAATGAATTTGTACCAAATTTGGTTGAATTGGTCCAGTGTTCTTTGTGCAAGTCGAAAATGTGAAAGTTAACAGACAGACGGACGACGGACAGATGACGGAACAACAGACGATCAGAAAAGCCACTTGAACCGAAGAGGTTCAGGTGAGATAAAAAGAGATATTATGCAACCTAGAAATAACTGGAACAATTGTACATTTTATAATATATTGTGTGTTGCTCTTATCTATATTTTATAGTGCGGAAACCCTGTTTAATTAACGATGACAAATGAAAATTCAGAAAACTTGCACGTACTAATGTACAGTCAGTGCTCGTTATAGCGGCATTAGATATACGGAATATTCGCCTAACGGCAGAGTTTGTTGGTAACAAATCTGCATACTATAATTTATATTCGCTTGATATATACTGGCATCATATCGCACTTCGGCACCACACGGCAGTACTTGTCATTGGCAACAAACGTCATTTTGTGACACTATCATACAAATCCGAATATTATAACGGCCAGGTTCCTCTTGCAAATTCTTTCAACAGACCCTGTATAAGACATTTACGCATCGGCAATATCTCACACCTGAGCGACGATTACGGTAACGGACCAAATTTCCCTATAGCTCTATAGCGGAAATTGGTCAGCATATGCGCCACCTAAGGTAAATTTGCAACGAACTTCTGGCGTGACACGTTACACTAACCTCGGATTTCGGATTATTAACTATGCCACACCGGATTTTTAAACTCAAGTGTTCAAAGCCAAATATCTGTTTCATCGTTCTATATACTGGAATTGACAGTTTATTCAGCATGAAAGCAGTTGCAATAACTTGCAGCATTCCCTTCAAGTGAATCGCCAATCCATTTTTTTCTAAACTGCATTCAATGCGAAAAATTATCTGAACCGAAGCGAATGGAAATAAGTAAACGGGTACTTACGGTGGAGAAATGTATCGAATCAATGCATATCCCTACACATACAATCCGGGTTATACTGGAGTATAACGGAGTTATCCAGATACTGCCGATTGCAAAATTCAAACCCTTCACCGGTAATCGTGTACGTCTTAAATATGAGGGATATATAAATTCTCAACGGGACGAATAATGAATAATCATCAAGAGGAGGTTGATAACACACACTTATTACAATCGACGTAGCGTAGATATTTGTTTGATTGTATGTAGTAATTACACAATAGGTTTAATTGGTATGTACAGCAGGACGAATGCGGGGCAAAATGTCACGAGGTCGCGCAGATCCAGGTGACATATTGACACGCCTTCGTTCTTAATTCTTTTACGAAACCTATATAACTACATTAATAAAACAATGTCACAACACATCATTTGCACAAAAGTAACCAGCTGCATTATTTCAATAAGCATAATGAAGGATTCTTGTGAGCGATTAATCTTTGAAAAGTAACATCTAGTTCTTACGAACGGTGCGCGTTTTATCCTATCAGCTGTTTATGACAGCAACAAAATACACTATGTGACAATGGTAAAAGAACCACTCTCTGCTTTAACCCTAACATCCTTCAACTTTACTGTTATTGAATACTGTAAACACTCCGCAATCTCTCATTTCACCTACGGTTTTGCCTTTTTGTCCACTAGCTTGCATTTCACTTCCAGTGAATGTATTAATCGTTCACCCACATTAAATATGCTTCGTCTACTTCGTTATTTTTGAGCAACCTTCCTTATCCTCTTCTAAGCGAAATGAAGAGCCCATATATCTCTTTATCACATCGCAAAATAATTGGGGGGTTGTTCTGATACATAAGGTTTTAATTGGTAATAGTACAGAAGGGACGAAGGGATTAAAATCATGTTGCGCGTACTCGTGACTATTTTGTCCCGCATTCGTCCTTCTGTAATAATCTCAAGCAATGATTATTTTCCTATTGAAATTAGCTATGCAGGCATAATTTGATTCAAACGATGTGTTGTGTCTTAGTTTTGCCAATACCTAGAGATGCCCACAGCCTAAAGAACAAATGAAATTCGCTGCTGCATGATTTCATTGTTTATTGTTTTACGCGCGCTATCGAGAAAATTTCACTCATAGAAACGTCAATAATTGTTTGATAGAAGCTTTAGAGCATTCAACAATTGTTTCGCTATGTGAACGTACGTGTATATATTTTTTTTTAATTGGCAAATCGCTTTAAAAAACACTGTGTCATCTGCTCAAAAGTGAATAAAAAGCGAAGACCCACCATATAAAAAATATGCAATTTCACACATATTTTCATTCTGATGCGGAATATCTTTTTATGTCGATAATTATGTTGTTTTCTAAAGAATACCATACAGCAATTTGAATAATCCAGTCTAAATATTATACTATACTTCCTGTATGCACTTATGACTAGGAGTAGATAGCTCTCCCGCTGATATTGGGGAAATCCTGAATTTTCTTCGTACTACGTTACCCTCTTTCATCAATTTTTCATGCATTTGAAAAATTGTATGATGGTTCGGGATAATTTCAATTGATAATTGGGATTAATTGATGTTTAAGCGTAAAGAATTTGGGGCTCACTGGCGATGGGCTTTCGTACACATATTCACTGACGTGTATCTATTTCTGTATTCTAGAACCCCCGATTATTTATAACTCATAATCTGTACATGCATATATTAGTGAACCAGTACGCCCCATCTATGAGATCAGTAACTAGGAAAGAGTTTTTATATGGAAACAAACAATTTTGTAAATATTTTGATGTGTTAAAATTGGTACGTATATGATTTATAACTATTTGTTGAAAGCTTTACAACACAACAGAACAACCGCACATGCAGAATACAGCAATACCTTAAATAAGTTTCATCATGAAAAAATGAACTTGCAGCTTATCTATCACCGTTTTCACAACAAAGAACAAATACTTCTTATCCATCGTCTCTTTCGTATTATCGAAGAATAGCGTATTCTTAAACAAAACGTTATAGATTCTACTATGCCGCTGTGTTGTAGCCTACCATGCTACTATACGATGATAAGGACCCTTTGCCTCCTGTTTCATTTCCCTGATGTTCAAGACTGAAACGTTCCACTGCAGGATGTACTAAATGTAGACCCTCCTCTCTCTCTCTCTCTCTCTTCTCTCTCTCCTCTTCTCTCTCTCCTCTCTCTCTCTACTCTCTCTTTCTCTCTCTCATTTGCCTTAAACCTGTTATTTGAAACGATATGCCATTATACAGAAACGTATTCAATACAGGGTTTGTGTTTTCCATTAAATATAGTATAAAGCACTTAAGAGGGCAACCGATGCGTTCGATCCACAATCTCATAGAACTCTGTTAGTTATGATGTATTATGAAATGGTTAAGTTTGATGATGAGATGCAATCATAATTTGAATTGGGGAGGGGCACTGTTGGAAGTTCTCATGGGTTTTAGGGCTTTTAACGTTACTTTCAGGGGTTAAGTTAGCTGTACTTCTTGCAAACGGCATGAGGAGAGGAACAAGCGGATGCAATGCACAGACAGATGTAGAGAATTGATATTGCTTTAACGTCCCTCTCTGAGAAATTTCACTCATATTTTGAGACGTCGATATTCATTTGATAACTAATATAATTTAATCAACATGTTTCGCTTTGAAGGACACTGTTTTTTTATATTGGCAGATCACTTTATCTGACTCAAAAATGATGAACACGAAGACCCACACTTATTGATTAGGAAATTCAACCAATAATTTTCATTCAATACGGAATATTTTTGTCTTCCATTATAAACATGTCGGTAAACCATTTTCTAAAAATACCATACAGCAAATTGAACTAATCCCTGTAGGAAATGACTGTAATTTATTTTTTATGAACTATGATTATTTAAAGCCTTCCCACTGATTATATAAGTTATTGGGAACCTGAGTCTTTTATAGATTATAATGTTTGCGAGAACGAAAGAGTTAAACGCGTTTTATTTTATGTTATTTTTGGCTCAATACCAATGCGCTTTTCTTAACATTCCACTGACGTGTATCTATTTCGGCCGTTTTTCTAGAATTCCCGAGTTTTATTTATAAACTAATACTTAAAATACTGCGGGACCACGTACGGTGTTGATTATGGTAACAAGGAAACGTTTTAGACAAAACCAACACGATATCAATTTGTCGCAAAGATATTTGATATATTAGCCTACATGTTATCTTACTGAATTGAAAGCTCATGTACAGCATAACAGAACACCTGCACTCATATCTGCAAATACTTAAAAATAAAAAGTCATATTGAAATATAATTGGTTCAAACTGCACTATGAGCTTCTGGCTATTAAAGCTTAATTATGTTACTTTTTTCTCCTTTAAATTCCAAATGAAAGTTGAACTAAATAAATAAGCAACACATTATGTGGAATTTAGCAACGACACGCTGCAGCTGTTTAATACTGAACAGTATTGTACATATACATACATGTAATTGTATATTAACAGTTGGATTTAAATAATTTTAAATTTGATGAACATTTCATAAATTTAAACGTACGTGCTCAGTTGTCCATACTGGTATTTTAACACCCATTGCTGCTTTGCTATGAACCACGTGAAAAAACAGGTTTCGAATGAAAACCTTCTAATTCCGGACAAGTAATTCTGATTATTACCCAAGTCTGACATGGATTACTGTTTGGTCTAATTCGTACCTCAAACTAAAGAAATCACATCTATCAAAACTTTTAACAGAGATTAGTGGGTGGGGGTGGGATCACAAGTTCAACATTCTCGAGAGGGACGAAAACAAATATAAATATCTATCTTGGCAGCGGCGAATTTCATTTGATCTTACATGTAGGTTGTGGGTATCTGTACATAACCATTGATACCCTCTGCTTTAGTAAAACCAAGGCACAACACATCATTTGCATCAAATTATTATCTGTGCATCAATTTCAGTAAGCAAAATAATTATTCTTATGCTGTGTGCGATTCTTTTGTTAGGATGAACTAGTAAAACATACGAGTATAACGATATAAATACAATGCACTACGTATTCCTTTTGTACTGTTTATTTGCAAATGCGCAAAATGAAGAGTGTTTTCAAAAGTATTTCTACAGTGTATTACTAAAGTACAGAAATTGGTTGGTTTTCAAAAATATTAATATATTAATAAGTCTGACTTTTTTTTCAAAATTTTTGTCGCAAAAAAAGTCCAAAAGTATTCTAGGTTTGAGGACACGACCCCCCCCCCCCGTAGTGTTTATACACTATCGATCATTCATGACTAACTCGCGCCTTACCTTTAAATTCCTTGCCCTGCAATTTATGATTGAGATCGGGCGTAGTGTTGCTCTTAATTTCTTAGTTCGAAACACCGGTTTTAAATTGATTAACTGGCGACACTGGAAGATTCAGATATGACATGTCGTATCTACTACAGCCTTCAGCAATTCGAATGGTTATTTCTTCGCCGAATTACTGACCCTGTCCACTTGTGCAGATGGTTGCACTACAGGGTGTTTCATGATATATGTTACATTTTGTAAACTTTAAATATCTTTGACATACATCATATATCCATTTTTACAACATCAAAGTCCTTCAGTTTTATTTTTGTGAAAATTGTTCCGGGAAATTCATTGTGTCATTAGGCTTAATTGTAGCACACTAAACGCACATGTCACAATTGGAATGATATACAGGAAAATATGCTTGTGAAGGAGAAGCCTCATCAGGAGGTTAGTATATATAAGTTTGAGAAGATAAGGGACAGTAAAATAGATATAAAGCCACATGACAAAAGCGGCGAAGACCATGTGTTTAGAAATAAATAACTTTATCAGTGAAGTGAGCTCATTTATTGACAACCAATTTCCCCTCTCTAACTTGCGAAGAAATATGGCCATTCTACAGACTGGTTTTGGTTTAACCAGTGATCGGAGCTACACACCTCGCACTTCAATTACTGTAAATTATACTGGTTAGTGGCAATCAGATTTTTTAGACGGAGTAGTCATACAGTGCGAAGAGTATCGTTGCAGATACGGGGCTTCCGACCTTCACCAGATGACTTTTGCTGCTGGGGATTCTAAAACACAGGGTATTCAGCCCAAACCACAGACACTAGACGACTCAAAAGGAACACCAAATTTTATATATAAGGGTGTTCAGTAGAAATGTTTGATAATGATGTGAAAAATATCCAAAAACTGTTTCAAGTGTTGTTTGGAAGAGACAAGTGTCATTTAAAACATTTACTGTACAAATTGACGTTATGAGAGATAGATATGAAAAAAAATGACGAATGAAGAAATTCGATAAATTTAGTTGATTACTTCCCAAATGTCCACTTAAATTTGACAAGATTAGCTCAGCATTATCCACACGAATGAATTTGAGATGATATATTATAGTGATAAAAAGACTTTTTTATTTATACCATCGATCCTGTCGTTTTGTTCAACTTAGAAGTTCAAACGTAACATATTATTATGAAAACACGCTGTCATGTACAGTACTACCTGTAAGCAAGATGATGTAACAGTTAGAGACAAGCTTGTTAAGTCCCAATTGAATACAAAGACAAGAGTTGGGCAAACAGAGCCCCTGTACGTCTTGGTTGCCACTAGACGCTGCTAAAAGCAAATGCATCTCCGAGGGTGAGAGAGGGAGGGAGATGTGTCATGATGTGCACCTATATAGCCACAATGCGTATTATAAGGACCGAAGACTAGTTCAACTGGTTTCAACACCTGACTATTGGTGCAGGGGATTCCGGAGTTCTATTCCCGTCATCAACCAATTCTTCTCCTTTCTTTGTGACATCCAGAATATCACCCTAAAACCACATGGTAGTACATTGTATCAGATGACGTTCTCGAGTTTCAATGACCTACCCCTGTCCGTTAAAAGATCCTGAAATTATCTGTGCATTATACAGTTAAGTTTACTCATTCTGTCGCAATGCAACTACATGACACTCTCTCCATATAAAACTAGAGATATGACTTTGTATATTGTAATGTACGGGGTACGGGTGGATTAATAAGACAGTGATGCAAATTAATCTATTCAGCGTTTTTTGACTGGATTTAGACTGTCAATAGACTTAATGGACTCTTTTTACGACGCATGTGCATACTACAAACATCATATAAGGGCAGAATTAAGGTATTTACAGACAATGTGAATTTCATCATAAGTATCGCTAGACAAATCATTATACCATGTAACCATCGTATATACATTATTAGACTAATTAACATTTTATCTAAATCATACACACGCTATTTACACTACTTTGACAGACAGGATTATGCAGAGAGTTATTTTGCACTTGAACACAATGCTATTCACAATATTGAACTTTGAAATAACCCTTTTCTATGTTATATAGTATATCCTTAATTAATATAAAGAATTTGACAAGCTGCTGTGATCATTTACACTGTAACATACCAACATTGGCTGTGTGAATCAATCAGTCAGTCGGTGGAGCTTGTGTGATGTGTTGGTTACATTGTGCATACCACTTTCAAACTAAATATTCTAATTCTTAGTTCTAATCCAATCCATAATATATATAAATAACTCTTCTCTATTGTAGTGTTCTACTACTTTGGATTCTAACCGAACAATATCAATACACAATGACCTATACATGTCCTTGTATATTTACTTATCTATAAAATTATGTATCGCCGAAATGCTTGAAAATGTTTAAAAATAGTAACTCCAAATAATTCTAATCAAAGTTTCCTTTCACACTATGTAAATCATAGTATTTTATATATTACATGTTAGTTTTAAGTGAAATGTTAAAAGTACGAAATGGCACAAGTCCCAACTTTATCATTGTCAGTGACTCTACTATGGTTGTCCTACACCACTCAACCTGGGCTGTTGAATAATGTAGAAGTAGAACTATCCATGTATACTCCAGACAAGAGGGAGTGAGCCCTTTTGGCGGGAAATATCGAACCATATGGCGACAGGATATTTAATTTAAGGTTAGGGGTTTATTAGGTTATGTTTATTTTAGCTAACCTGACTAAATCTGGATTTTAAATAAGTTTTAGTGTGATGGAATAGATTTAAGACGTATTGCATATCATTGAATTGAATGTTATTTCATAACGTTTCAATGACATTTGAAAGAAAAAGCTTAAACAATCAATAATAAATTCAATGGTCAAATGACAGTAAGACTATCTGGCAATCACACCTGTGGAGTTCGAAAAAGTTCTCTCTCTGCTCTCTTCTCTCTTCGCAATTCTCTCTCTCTCTCTCCTCATCTCTCGGCTCTCATCTCTCTCTCTCTCGTCTCTCTTCTTCTCTCTCCATCATGAACTCTGTGTACCTGAGAATATATGATACCGGTATTCCTCTTTTGGTAAAAAAAAAAGACCCAGTTTAAGAACCCATACAAGATGTGTTTATTCCATTAAAGTAAGAAACACTTCTTAAGTTACATACTAGTATGGTATCATGAAGTAAACCCATGAAATAGAAGGACGATTGAACATTCAAGAAACAAACAAGTAAAAGAGCCAGAAGTCACTGATCCACAATCAGCACACTGAAAATCTTGCCAGTACGTACTTGTTGGAGAAATTGTTATTTGATGATGAATCCAATCATACTCATTATTAAAATTTTAGTAAGGGGGGGGACGCTTTCGCTTGAGAAGGATACCTTGTAAGAGCTCTCCTGGGTTTTTAAGGTTTTAACGTTACTTTCAAGGGTTGAATTAGTCTGTCTTTCTTTGCAAAAGGCATTAAAGAGGAATATAAACGCAGCTGATTGCAGTCCACAGACAAGATGTAGAGAGTGTAGCGCCAATAGAATATTTATTTGCTTACCCAATGATTTAGATGCTCACACGATTAACATTTTTCAAAATCTTTTTTTCTTCTTCAATGTTTTACGCTTGCAAGCTGTATTGGGGTTGCTGGAAAGGACGAGACCAATGGTGGTGCTGAAAATCACCAGATTGTTAACAGGCCACAGTCTCTTGGTGCTCCCGGTAACCAGCCGAACTACTTGCAACAACGTTTACTGTACAGTTGTTTATCATATACATCCCATGCTTGTATAGGCATAATTTTCAAGAACTATTATATGGGAATCGTAGCATGTACATGTGGTTTATACTTGCACAGTGTACTCACTAAACTATTACACTGAGTTGCTAACAATCTTATCTAAGTATGAAACACATTATCAAATTACCAATTGTCTCTGTACTGGCATTTTCCTTAGATGTGTAAAGGCAGTTTTGTTATTTTTATGGTATATTTCAATTAGTTAATCCAATTTTTTGTCATTCAAAGAGTTTTTCATATACCCTGAATATGCGTACAGTGCAGAAATGTGAACAGTTAGTACTTGCTTATTTTTTTCCTCCTTTGAACATGTGTTATAACATATTAAATTGCTTGTTGAACCTGTACATCCCCGAGGGCCTTGATTGGGTGAGCTAAGATTATATACTAATTATATGTCATCACCACGTAAAGCTAGATATTGTAATTTTTAAAGATAGGGGGATAATCAGACACACCCATCCATCAGTAGCAGTCAGCTACAATTTTGTTTTATCAGATATGTTGTATTTATCGAGACAATCTCAGTCTGAGATATAGACATCAATATTTGTTTGATAAAGCTATAGATGTAGCAAGCAAAGTTTCGACACACTCGCGTTCAAGGGATTGGCTCAAAGTAGATGAGACACCCAAGACCGAACAATAATCTCACACAATACTTTCCTTCGACGCGGAATATATTTTTTCCATCATATATCGCATGTCGCTAAAACGTTTTTCTGAGAATAACCATACAGCAAATTGAGCTAGCTTTGGGTCTTAATACCGTACTCCTGTATGCAAATTAATATAAATTTGCTGCGGACCTACATACTAATTTACGGTTCCATTAAATGATGGACGTGCGTGGATCCAACGAGATTATAGTGTATACAGAATGGTGTTATGAAATATAACTTTGGAATCTTAGTAGATATAACTCTATAAAAATTACGTCTTGTTTTTAGAATATGGTTCCCTATGTCGTATATCATTTTGTGGGGGTTAACCTTTTCCTTGATGAAATGTACTTATACCGAAACCTGTGTGTGTCTTTAATTATGTAACAGGTGTTGGTGGCTGGATGTAGTTACTTCAATAAATGTGCTGCGAGCCAGCATTCTTTGGTTTTTGATTCTCTGAGAGGCTTTTCAATAATGGTTTATCAGTCGGACGAAGTGAGGACATTCTGCAAAGGTGTTCTGTGGGGCGAGTGTGGGGGGGGGGCGACGGGGGGGCGGGCCAAATGCGCCAAAATCACACAATACTACATTTTTATAGATCCGTGTAAGGTTTATTACCCTTAAAACTGTCGAACACCTTCGTGCCTTCTCTACACAGGTCCCATTTCTTGGTGTCAATGTTGTCTGCTGAAGTTTATACACTTGATAGGGGATATATTCATTGCTGCTATTATTCTGACTACGGAATCGTCTTCGTTTGTCCACGTGCTGAAGGTGCTCGTCATGCTTAATACTCCTCTATTAATTTGAACAAATAGCGAATTTAATTATGGAAAGAACAACCACTAACGTGTCATAGATACATAATATCTCATCATTCATCGGATATACCAATAGATTTATAATTCTACTATAACAAGACACTAAAATTGTTTATAACGAGATGCTAAACTCGTTTATGACAGATCAAGGAGATAGGTAATTTGTTGCTAATGAGATACATAAGTGGTACATTGATTTTGATTTTCAAAAAAGTTGAGTCCTTTGCGAGCTGTTCGTTCAAAGTAGACTCAATGGCCGGTTGTTTTGATATTATTTTCAGAACTGCCAGGATACTTTAGATAACATAGATTTTTTGCTTGTCGAATATGTAAGAACTTCGCAGCAGTAATTAAATTGGCTTTGCTTTTAAACCTCATTGTGTAATCCAGAGTGATGATCAGCATGTGGAATACATCTAGCATATCACGTAAAAGGTAAACGCACCTGAACAAGTGCAAACACGGGACCTATTATTCAGATATGAAGAGCAGCTCACTCTCTCTAAGTAAGTTAACCTTAGGGAGGACTAAGCAACATTGGAAAAAACTGATCCGAACAGAAATTGGAGATATTTACATAATGTTCTGAAATTTGAACTTCATAGGTTTTTTTCGTTTTGGAAGAAAAATTCTATGCTGACTGGAATCCCACGATCTACAGTTCTAAGTCCACATTAGTTTTACTGAGAACCCACTACACGCACTTAGATTTGTCCATATGGATTTCGGCGATGTGTTTACGCTTCTTGTAATTTAAGAATGGTGTTTATAATTTGATTTTTACTGTTACAAATTTGATGTGGCTGAAAACAAGTATCGTCAAGTCAGTAAAATCTAACTTGCCTCGTTGTGACGTCTAGAATCGCCGTCATAATTGCATTTGACGTTTGATGTTTCTAATGTCGCTTGTTGACTCCCCCATCGTGCATGACGAATTTCGCACGCCATATGCAAATCCTTAATCACACTCGCAGAGTATTCATCAAATAAGACGTTATAAAGCACTTTTCTGAATTAAATTATAAGGAATGGAAGTTAATTTTTGACCTAGGTTAGATACGTTAATATAATCTAGTACTTGGAGAAGTTATCCGCTTTTAAAAATCTAATCCGCTTCGCGGATTATAGAGCGTTAAACTGTCTAGCCAAGTTACGATTAATATTCGTATTACAACTTAGATCAAAATTAGCTTTCATTCTCTTAAATCAATGTAAAAGAATCTTATATAGCAACATGATCCAATTGGATTGGACAGAAGCAGATTTGATTGATTTTGTATGAGGATTCACCAAGTAGCGTATATCATCTATTCTATATATATGTATAAGGAATGCGCAGCCATTATTCATGTCTGATAGTCCCGTTAGTAAAAGTATGTAGTATACCTATGCAACCCTGCTTAATGGTGTGTATCTCTCCAACGTTGATTCAAATTACGCAAGAAGCAAATGCTATGTGTTTGAGGATTGTTTTTGAAGCGTAGGCCAACTTCTGACAAAAAAGTTGATGTTGCAGGGTGGAGCTATCTCGTTTTAAAGTCGTCATTGCAAATTCTACGGTCGCTATAATGACCCTTGTTCTATTACTGACACTTAATCTCATATGTTGGAGTGCATTTTGTCTTCATGCTCCTTATGTGTAGCTGTCCATGTTGGTCCTACTTTGTATTTTGATGGGTAAAATGCTCTCTCGAGATCTCCTGTTCTCAACACAACATGTCTTAAACGGAACCGAGTTAAGCTATCAACCCCGTACTAAAACGGTGCGTCAACCGCGCAATTCTTCGGTAAAATCTTACGA
>CAJDSM010140561.1:0-13374 GCA_903981925.1 Ostrea lurida | reverse complement strand
ACTGGTGCCATAATTCAACTAAGATTTGGTAATGGTAGGTCCGGACTAGGGAGTTGCAGGTTAAGTTTCGAAGTTGGGTCATGGTCCGATGATTTTGACAGAGTAGCCCTCTTGAAATTAGAAAAAATAGAAATTTTTCGTTTCCGTTCATTATCCTGCAACGGTGCACATATCACTCAAATTCGTAATATGGATACGTCACGGAATATGCAGGTAACTTCGAAGTTGGTCCTGGTCGGATTGATTTTTGATCAGAGTTAGCCCTCTTGAACTAGAAAATAATCAGAATATTTCGTTCTTCATTTATCTGTGCAAGGTTGCCCACATTTCGATCAAATTTAGTATATAAGATAGTCACGGAAATATGCAGGTCAAGTTCGAAGTGGTCATGGTCCGATGATGTGTTTGATCAGATTTGTCCATCTTGAACTTAGAAAAAAAAATAGAGAATTTTTCGTGTCGTTCATTATCTCTGCAACGGTTGCATTCACATTCACTCAAATTTAGTATATGATCGTACAGAGAATATGCAGGTTAAGTTCAAGTGGATCATGGTCCCCAGATGTTTTTGACAGAGTTAAAGGCCTCTTGAACTTAGTAGAAAAATCAGAATTTTGTTTCCGTTCAATATCTCTGCAACGGAGTCTGCACACATTCAACTCAAATTAGTATATGGATACTACGAATATGCAGGGTAAGTTCGAAGCTTGGTTCATGGTCGATGAATTTTGACAGAGTAAGCCCTTGAACTTAGAACAAATCAGAAATTTTTCGTTTCCGTTCATTATCCTGCAACGGTTGCACATATTCACTCAAAATTTAGTATAATATACGTCACGGAATATGCAGGTCAAGTTCGAAGTGTCATGGTCGATGATTTTTGACAGAGGTAGCCTCTGAACTTAAGAAAAAAAATCAGAAATGTTTCGTTTCCGTTCATTATCTCTGCAACGGTTGCAATACTCAACTCAAATTTTTAGTATATGGATACGTCACAGGATATGCAGGTCAAATTCACAAGTTGGTCATGTCGATGATTTTTTACAGAGTTAGCCCTCTTGAATTGAAAAAATCAGAATTTTATTCGTTTCGTTCATTATCTCTGCAACGATTGCACATATTCAACTCAATTTAGTATATGGACTACGTCACGGGAATATGCAGGGTCAATGCATGGTCCGATGATTTTTGACAGAGTTACCCTCTTGAACTTAAAAAAAATCAAGAAAATGTTTTCGTTTCGTTCATTATCTTGCACGAGTACGCACCTTCGACTCGAATTCTGGTTATAATAGATAGTCACAGTTATGCTCACCCTTACGAATTTCTTCATTAGACTTCACTGTGGCGGGGCATTCTGTGTCGCACGACACCTCTAGTTCAAATTTAAAACAAGTTGAACTTTTTCCTTCCGATTACTCAAAGATTACAACATCAATCGCAGGGAGCAACGCGAACGCGTTCCCGTGAGTTGTTCCACATAACTAAAGCCACTATTACTAAGATGTCACCTCAAATATCCCAAGACTGGAAAATGTTTGTAGACTGCCAAGAATATCGTCCGGTTCGCGACTAGTGTTCCAATGACAGTTTACAAGCTATTATTAGGAGCTACATCGCTTATTCTCATCTCTTAATTGCGGTCACTGATTATAAAGGTTATTCAAACACGGGGACATTCTGCTAAGGATTTCTTACATGTGTTATATTGGAATGTAAATCTACATGAAAATAAAAACATTGTCCATCAATTAATTCATCAAGTCTAACAATGCGACCTCAATGGGATGACAGAAACATGGATAGGTTCTGAGATAGATAAATCCATTCTATGCGAACTACCCCGTGAGGACACATTGTCATCCAGAAACCAAGATTAACGACTAAACGTGGTGGTAGGGGGTCGCCACAGTATCGACAGCGTGAAGCCGATACGCCAGGACGTTCATACTCTACATTTGAACATTTAGAGTGTTTCTGTAAGTAAAAATGACCATCCGTCTCTGAGTCATTTAATCGACAACCACCATCTAGAATAAAACCATTTCGGAACCGTTTTTTTTGAGGATGCACAATTTGGACATCTTGTATAGAACCAGGGGAAGTTTATAATTATGGTGATCTGAAGCTGCGCCTAGACGAAACACAAGAACCGACGGCCAGAACTTGAGCTGCTGGGAGACAGGGAATGTGCAAGCATATTTGCGAACCAACGCATATCCGGGGCATATCACTGGCGTTCTCGATGGGAAAGAGCTGAATGAGATATGTAATATTGTAAGATTAAAAGAGAGGGAGAAGAGAACTGAGAAAAGATATGATAGAATGAATTAAAGGACTAATAAGGTAGAGGTTATGATGTAATATAAAAAAGGATAGGAAGATGTAGTGTGAAGGGCGTAGTGCAATGGTAACAATAAACCAAATCGGACAGTCCAATTTTAGGCGGCGTAGCCCTCTAGTTGTGGGATCCTGGGAGATATGGCGGAAACAAAGGGGCAACTCAACTGGAGGAACCCATTTCAAAAATCGCTCAAATGGACTTAAACTTCAACCAAGCCACCCGAGGGAGCGAAAAACTAGTGATTCCGAAAGGGCTTTTCCGCGTATTGATATTCTCTTTTTTAACCTGTGATCTAAATGGTCGAGTGCTCTAAGCGCAACCCTAGAAGCGTTCCCTGTATGTAACTGATCTGACAGCTACCAATAGGACCCTTCAACAGACATCGAGTAAACAGAGCTTCCTGTAAGATCTAAGAGATGAATGTGCGGCCAAATACAGCAGCGGTTCTCTGATAGTTTTCTTGCTAGCACCAAAAGTGAGATGCGTCGACAAACAGAGAGAAACAATGAGACGAACCAAACTGAGCATCTCCATAGAGAAATTTTAAGGAAGAATTTGTATCTAGAGTAACCAAACTTTTTGCTAAAATGCAAGAAAGATTAAATTATGTGGCATATTCAAGAACTTAGGAAACGACTACAACAATTAACAAATATTAATAGGCTTATGGGAAAGTAAAGATGAAAACCAGTTTTGGCCAAAAATAACAGCGATGACTGACTTGCAAACATTTTGCGATTTCTTTTTAGGAGAAAATTAGAAATGGCCTATGTCCACTGGTACTCTCTCATTCCATGTGATTATTCACTAAGAGCTGATGTCCAATTTGTCGGTTTGCTCTAGAATTTGTGAATCCTGTTCAGCCTCGAAATCCGCAAATTATCATGAAAAGACTCTCCGAAAATCTTGCGAATCTAATCGCAATTCAACAAATTCTGCTTAAGCAATGTTGGAACATCTGTGCTTACTATCTATTACTGAAATATAAACAGATCATTTTCAGAATCAACATGTGCCATCCTCGTTTTAAGAATGCATTTGTTTCGATTCCGCTTATACAAGGACCAGGGCTGAACAAAGAGACGAGATCTGTCGCGTCCGTGTATCCAATTACCGTGTTCTATCTATAAGTCTTGAAAAAGCGGATAGCAGCTCGATTGGACAAACACCTGATATAAATGTCTAAACGAACGTGCACCTTGCATATCGCGCTTGTCACTCTATTGAAACTGTTCTACTACGTGTTTCACGAACATTGTGTAGCGTTAGATGGAAAGGTCTTGTGTGGAGCCTTTGTTGATGCTCTGACTTTCTGCAGCTTTGATGTGAATGATCACAACATGTTCCACATTGGTGCCGTATGGAATAATTCTTAAGGAAATATCTGGATCAGCATTGGCATGGTTAGGATCATATAGATCTGGTCGCAGTCAGAAGGTTGCAATTGGGAAAACAGTTTTCCAGTGATGTTCAGCTATGTTTATCGGCAAGTTCCCCAGGGCCTCTGTTTGGGAAATGACCACGTGCTTTACTTGCATGATGTTCATAAACAACCATTGGTGAATAGGTGCCGAGCGTCAGTGCATGTGCTGATCACTGTGTTATGCCGGGACGAAAACGCAGGTAACATAGGTTATATACAACCTAACGACCCTGGTACCAGAATTGCAGATAGATTCAAAAGTTGATTCGATAACGCATGAGAAGCATGCTATGCGTATGCGGATCTTATAGGAAGGCGAGGCAGCTGCTAACAAAAAAGTTGATTGCTGCAGGTTATAACGAATCTCGTTTGGGGTCATCATTTCGCAAAATTCTAGCGGTCCGCCTATAACTAATGACCATTGTTTGCGGATACAGGTTGGTCATAAATGTGCGATTTGTTTTCATTACCCTTTGTTAGAGACGTCGTGGGATCCGGGTTCAGTAATAGGTCCCCGCATCCCACTTGCGTGTCGTAAGAGGCGACTCGAAATGAGGGGGTACATTCGATGAAGACGAATAAACCGAGGCCCGTGTCCAGCAGTTGGTGGCCACGATAAAGATCCTCCGGTCCATAGGGCGCCCTGAGTTGGCCGATCATAGGCTCTAAATTTTGCAGCCTTCACCAGAAGATGGTGACGTCACCCATATGATGAAATAGATTCTCGGTGGGACGTAAAACAATAAAATAATCAATCACATCAAATCCTTTGTTTAGACTGTCATTTTCACCTACGTAGATTTGACTACGGGGCGTAATCCCGTGATTTACTTTATTTCGACTAAGGGCTCACGGCGGGTGTTGACTCCGGTCAGCAGGAGGATGCTTACTCCTCCATGGCACCTGATCCTACCTTCGCTTTTGTCGTAGGTCCGGTTGCTTCACTAGATAGATTTTAGTGTATGTTTTTTGGGATTAATGATTACGTTATTTTTCGACTAAGGGCTCACGGCGGGTGTGACCGGTCAACAGAGGATTGCTTACTCCTCATGGCACCTGTCTGACCTTCGCGTTTTGTCGGAGGTCCGTGTGTTGCCCTACACTCATTTTTGTATTATGTTTTTTTGGGATTATGATTTATGTTTTGACTATCAATGTTAACTTACGCCTTGTTTGTTATGATACAAATTATTATAATATATGTGTAATATACAATTGTGTATGATACATGTATTATAAATTTGTATGATTCAAGTTTATACAATTATGGTATGATACATTATATTGTTTTAGAATATGAGTAATGATACACTATAATACAGATAGTGGAATATGGAAATACGATATAGTTATATCCTATATAACGAGTATTATGTATTATAATAATTACATGAAATATCATATTATATAATATCATGATGTCATTATAATATTGATATTGTATATAATAATTTATTCATATATTATATCCTTATATATAATAAATAATCATATGTATGTATTATAATATATATTATAGATGTTTATATTATGTACTTATGATAATTTTGTTTATAGTTGTGCTTATATATGATAAAGTTAAATGTATGAAAATCCCTGTGGGCTGAAATAAAGCATAAATATAATATGCTGCCATATAAAAAAAGCTGTTGCACTCGTCGAGGTGCTTTGTAATCTTTGATTACCTATGTTTTAATTCTAATAAGGGCGCTATATAAATGCGCATAATAATAATCTTTGCCTTACTATTATTACATCATATTCCTGAGTGTAATGATTTTCAATGATGCAAGAGGCCTACACCGGTGATCACCGGTAATGCACTGTTGTAATGGAGTGGAGATCTAGAAACTGCTGTTGATCACGTGACCCACAAAGGGTATATAAGCAGCTGAAATCAGCTTGCAATAATCATTTTTCGTGATACGGCAGCCCAAGCCGGTTGTAGATAGAAAACACTGAAGGTTAGTTTGGTCGGGTGGATTGCCTTATACATTTGTATCGGAGGCTTGCCACAGGTGAATTGCCTATCATTAGAGGCTTGTCACATTTTGATTTATATTAGACCATTCGTTAGAAGGCTGACCACTGTTATAGTGGCTAGCATTTTAGGGGTTGACCTATTAGAGGTTCGCCTATTTCGGTGTCTTCTTTGGTTAGGGAGGGTGTACGGCTTCAGAGTTACGCAATCGACTGTTCGTCCTGAATAAAGCGTTTACACAGTAACTGTTGCTTCTGGGCTTTACAGCCTGTGTTAGTTGTAGGGTAGGGCTTGCTGCTAAGTTTTGCCTGAATAAGGCAGGTTTACCAATTAAACTTTTACTGATTAGAGGCCGACCACGCGTGATTTCCCCTAAGTAATCTACCCCATTAAATAGTATAAAAATCATTTTAGAGAGAAAAACCATATTAATCATTTTATTTAATCATTCGAAAGAGGAAAATTATTAGTTTGTTACATTTATCAAAATCCCCAGATCCTAGAATCAACCGGGTACGGACCCCCTTGACACGTTACACTGACGATTATCGGCTCAGAGGTAAAACGTCTAAACAATCTCAGTCCGTTAATTGAATAGTATTTGCAGGTGATGATGGAATGTTGCTACATAAATATGGGAAGTTGACGATGGAGATGCTGAAATCGTCCTATTTGTCATAAAGTTGACTTTTTAGTTTGCCATTAATGTTTATGTTCAATAAAATATCCAAGTACGAGGTAGATATGGATGACTCTGTAGTGTCCTTTATTTCTAGTTCATGTGAAATATCGAATCGAGATATGAATGGAAAGTATTATTATTATTAATAGAGAAAACGCTGTCGATCTATAGAAATGTCGAATTAAAGGCCGCGTCAAGAAACTTTTTTCTTCCCATGTAGAATCTTTTGAATACATTCTGCCTCGTAAGAATATAAAAAAAAGGTAAGCTAACAAATTTGTGCCCATGGGAATTCCAACAGACTGTTGGAAGACCTGATCACCAAAAACTACGAAGACATTGTCAATGAGGTACTCCAGCATTGCTTTGATACCAACTTGTGAGTAGAATCAGAATAGAGTTTAAGAAAGTAATTTTTTAAATAAATGATTACTAGATATGGATATTTTCTTCTCTTTTTTGTCTATAATGTTGGAAAGCAGCATAGTCTGTAATTCATCGTGAGGAATGGTCGTGTAAAGTGTTGTGAAATCGTATGTTTTGATGTTGATATGAGAAGAGTCTGTAGAGGTTTTCAGAATCCACATTTCATTTACACCACTTCTGACATATGTTGTTGCACAATACGTCTGAAGTTGTTCCTTCATAGCTGCCAATATATTCAATCTTTTGAGCTGTCAATATACATGTATATTGAATAAAAAGAGATGTATATGTAAGCTATGGTTAAACCTCTCAATTTTTAATCCTGCATGGTGAAGCCGGTGGTGACTTCAGGTTAAACTGGTCCCCCGTTGATTGGTGCAATACACAAACAGTTGTACTTGAGCAATCGACTGGTACCCCGAGAGAAGCGATAGCACAACAGGGTACCAGTTTAACTTCAGGTTTGAACTTTGTCCGTCAGTCTGGCAAATCAGTTTTCCATACTTTTTTCATCATGTTTGCAGATATTCATACATCGCTTTGATAAGTTACAGATTAAGTTTGAATTATGATATTATTTTTCGGTCCATTGATTTTTTTTTTTGCCGAGTTATGGCCCCTGGACTTAGAAAATTGACTCAGATACTCAGCTTCTACGACCTTTCTTTTGTCATGCTTGCAGATATTCGTTTGATATTTAGTACATTGCTAAAGAATATCACTATCGTTACAATTTGTAAAAACTATTGGAAATGTGAATATAATTAAGTGGTAGTTATATACCAATATTTCCAGCGTGCCAAAATTACCTTATATTGAATATCTGTTATATGGAAAATAGTCTTTGAAATTGTTTACCGACAAGTGCAGTGGTCAATGTTCGTTGAGGGGTGAAACAAAACGAATTACCTTTCAGCCATGATTTCTAACATGATACACGTTTGTGTATCAGCGTTATTGTTGGCATCGTCCTATATGTTGGCCTCGGAAATAATATGAATGACACTATACCGCGTTCTTAGCATCCTATAACACAGTACTGCTGTCGGATTACCTAACGATCTTATTGTACCACCCATATTCCTTCCGAGGCCAAAATATAGAACAGTGTCAGCAATTGGGCTGATTCACAAAAGCAAAATCTATCGCACTTGTCGGTGAGAAGAACGTCGAATAACTGTCGGGTCACCTTGCGATCTTATTTAACATCAGGATAATAATAGTTGTAAATGCCTGAGTTAAATTATAAAATCTATTCAGGTTAGAGACTAGGCTTTTCTTCAGAAAACGTTTAAATTACCAAAATATGAGGGTAAAGTACACAATTTTAATAAAAAGATACCAAATAAAACCACCATCAAGCGGTAATAAGACCACTGGTACATTCGTACTAGACCCCTCATGGTCTATTAGTTTTTTATAATGTGTTAATTATCTTCAGGTATAGAATGGATTTCACTCAAGACAGAATTTTCTGCAATACTGAATTCATAATCCAGTGCGCTCGTCTATAATGATGAGGTATTTTGAAAGGATATATACTACGCTCTGCTGGTGGGCAGTTAGGAAGGACAATCTGGGTCCGTTGAGAATTACATACGAGAACCAACATTGTCCAGGCTAAATGGATTTAAGGTGGTTCACTATAGTATACACACGGACAGAATTTATCAAATCAACTCGAAATGACTTAATCATGAAATATATGATATGTAATAAGGACATAATATCAAATATCCTGCTGGATTGACATCACTGTCAGTTGTTTTGTATGGTTCTACGACGGTGTATTGAATTGTCTATAGATGTTCCCATAAGGAATATCTTGGGGAAATGCATGTTTTATTAAAACGTTAATGTTTTCTTTAAGTTTCTCCAGATTATCTTTGGATAAAATGGACGACGCACGTCACTGTGAGGAACCAAACAAAAATAATATCTTTAACTCATCCAGGTGATTAGCAAGTTTATCCTGTGCCATTTCATACGATGAAAAATAATTTATTACCTTGTGTACCACATTTGATGTGGCTTGAGTGAAAACGAACTGGAACTTGCCACCCTATCGGGTTTCTCAGATCAAACAATACCGTTGTAAATGTTCGGACGATACCTTTGTCAATGCATTGACTGGCTTGCCGTCTGATATCGCATACGATATTTATCGTATGCGATATCAGACGGCAAGCCAGTCAAGTCAATGCACGGACAATATCTTTGTCGGTAATGAAAACATGACTTTTATTTACAGGTGTATATGGACCCATATGTACTTGTTTACCCCGATTCCAATGTTGTAAATTATTGCTTATAGGATGAATGTCAACAACATTATTCAGTGTGGTGAATAAAGTACATGTATCACCTAACCATTGACCATGAGCCCTGAGACCAGACTGGGTCAACATGTATAGAAGAGCTCCAACGATTTTATTTCATTTTTTTCTACAATAACCACACCTTATCAAAATACGTGTATCATGCAAATATCAGGGGGACAGGTAATAAAAATTATTCCTATCATTGACTGTCCCAGTACAGCTAGTTATGAATCTTAAATTATCCATATCATCTAAACTAGAGTAGACACCATAAAGGTGCATATATTGGAACGAAGCTTTACATTTGAATTACAGTGGGTCATTGATAAAACGAACGTTAGCCGTCACTAAACCTTTTCAATGTTCTGTATATCGGTCTATGTCCTGGGGTAATCATAAGGATAATGCATGTATTTACTACATAGTCGTTGAAAGATTATGCTGCCCGAATAATTTCATAGGTTTACATCAGATAACAGCAGTACAAGTATACAGCAAACTGTGTCTACAAGTCCTGTCATCTTCTAAACAACAAAGTATTGAATTTTCCGTACAATCTTGTAAGCAAGAAGCTGAACATTGGAATTTCTTTACATTATTGTACGTAAGGATTTGTTGGTTTAGCAATCTTGTGTAAAAGAAATCGTTGAAACTTGCACGCAAGAGACTGCTGCAATTTTTACACGATATCTTGTACGCAAGGAACTATTGGGATTTCCATACAATCATGTACAAAAGGAACTGCCTATCCCCTCTTTCATGGGGGACATGCTGTTTTTGTACTTTCTGTCCGTCCATCTATCACAAAATCTTATGAACGCTTCTCCTCCTAAATGGCTTATCGGGTAGATTTGAAACTTTGTGCAATGTTTCAATGCCATTTGTAGATATGCATATTGTTGGGACAGGAGGACCCAAGTATTTTCCTGAAAGTTATGGTGGATCTAAGAGGGGTGGAGGGTGTAAAATAGCATATAGGATAGACTTTAAACTATGTACAAATGTTTTATTGCCATTTGCAGATGTGCATATTGTCGGAACAGGAGGATCCAATAATTTTCCTAAACGT
This sequence comes from Ostrea lurida, assembly GCA_903981925.1. Classification (NCBI taxonomy): domain Eukaryota; kingdom Metazoa; phylum Mollusca; class Bivalvia; order Ostreida; family Ostreidae; genus Ostrea; species Ostrea lurida. Next base: position 3,128 of record CAJDSM010140561.1, on the reverse strand, counting down.
TATGGTGGATCTAAGAGGGGTGGAGGGTGTAAAATAGTTTTTGAACACTATTCCTACTATATGGCATATCGGATAGACTCGAAACTTTGTACATTATGCTTCTTTGCCATTTGTAGATGACATTGTGTATATTGACAGAACAGGACGATCGAATTATTTTTTCAACACGTTATAGTGGATTTGAGAGGAGTGTGGATATAAAAATAACTTAACGTTATTGTCATTTGCAGATGCGTATTTTGTCAGGACAGAAGGATCCAATCATTGTACTTCATTGCCATTTGTAGATATGCATATTGTCAGGACAGGAGGACCCAAGAATTTTCCTGAAAGTTATGATGGATCTAAGATGGATGGAAGATGTAAAATAGCTTGTGAACACTTCTATATGCATTCTTGAATGGTCTTGAAATTTTGTACAATACTTCTTATTATATAAATCATATACGGTACCAATTTTTGCACCAATGCCATTTTCGACGAATTATTGTCTCTCAGTGATGCTCAACCGGAATGTTGGACTCCCGAAACATGAAAAGTAAAACTTTATAAAAGTGATCAATGTAAGTCGCCAAGAAGATTGGGGCAAAAACTTCGAAGGATCAGAGCTACCTGAGGGAGATAACCTTATTTTGATATGAATTCTAATTTAAGCCACTATAATTCAAATACATATCCGTATTTCACACTGTAAATAGCTACAGTAGCAACTGGCTGTAGAGACTCGGGCTAACAGTCCAACCAGCAGAGGCCGCCACAGGGGTCATAATATAGCAATCATACGGTACCATTTTATGCCACCAGAATGCGCATTTGCAATTTGTCTCTTCCAGTGATGCCACGAATGTTGTTGAAATCCGAAACATGAAAGTAAAACTTTAACAAGTGATCATGTCAGTGCAAAAATGGGGCCAAAACTTCGAAGGATCAGAGTTATGGTGGTTTATATTGTTCTGAGCAGAGATCTATTTTCTACAGTTTATACATGTAGTGGATCACAAAAGAATGTTTTGTAGCTTTTTTCCATGTACCTAACTGGTAATTCAGCATAACAGGCATTATTTTTGTATCATATGCAACAATGACATTGGTCATCTCGATTTTGAATATTTTCTCCATCTTTTTCCTCAATGCACAATGTAACATTCATAATGTCTATGTCCGTGTTCTTGGTTTCCCCTCCATACCATGCATACATTAAGGCTAGGGGTGGTAATTTGGAACACTTTCAATTTTGGGAGGAGATGAGACATTTGTTGTTAATAAAAACAAATTATATTTTCTATACAATCTTGTACAAACGAAACTATTGGAATTTCCTTTGCAGTGACTGTACCCTTTACATTTTACCTCGAAAATTAATAGAACCAAGTCCCGAGGGGTTCCGGGGGTTTGAACACTCCCTCTTCTATAGTTTTTTAACATGACAGTTATAGTATAGTGGGCCCTTTTTTTTCTTTTTTTTTTTAGCTTTCCTAAAAAATGCTAAAGAAGGCAAAGATAACGAACAGTGATCAATCTCGTAAGCAGAATATCAAATACGTCCAAAATTTCAGTTTGTTAACGTAGATAAATAGTGGGGAAAACCCATCCCTTTCAGTTATGAAGATTGCGTTTCCGAAATTCGAATCACAAGAAATGTAGCCGAGGTGTACACCGTGAATGTCCGTGGTATTAGTTTTTGTATAACCCTGTACACCAGGTAAACCCTTCTGCAATATCAGCACGCACGGGAGAAAAGTGCATTAGCATGCGTGTTGTATGACCTTGGAGAGATAAAATCTGAAGTACTCCAGACTTCGTGTTGTACTTGGTGTACACATTAAGATAAATCAGTGAATGGGGATTTCCTGCAAGGCCCCGTGATCCCTCTAAATGTTACAAAAATAATAAGCTTGTCATATGAAAATTATCTTTTATGAAATCCTTTTTGTAACATTTAATTTTGACAATAATTTTTTATCTTCATACCACAAATCGAAAGGGTCTCCCAACACTGCCTATTCTCCAAGCATTATGCATAAAATAGTAAAAATATTCTCTCCTTAAATCATCGCTTGCCATAGAAAGTTCTCTCAGTTAACCGGACAGTGATTACTAAAACTTGTGGATCAGGTTTGCCATTTCAGGACTTGGATTATGTACACTTATATCTTGAGATTACTTGAAATATTTTCATAGAATTTAAAGTTTCTGTACTTCACTAAATGAGTTTGTACATGCTTTGAAGGTTTGTTCAGTATATGAATGTCTCGTGCTTCTATCTGATTCCAGGTTATTGTCATCTAAATTGATACATCACCCGTGTGTTACAAATCATGTTGTTGTCTTATCTGAAGCTCAATGTTTCTCTTAGACCACAGATATTGCTATATAGGGTACAATCTATAACATTAAAAATGTACTCAAATGTCTCAAATTTACTAAATGGTTAAAATTAGCACGAAATTGTTTGGCAAAAACACCTACACGTTCAATCACTGTGATGTTATAACAGTACATTTATGCATTGCACTAGTGACAAACCATATTTCAAGTAATTTGGTTTACTACTGGCATCATTACTTAAATATATTGTGACAACAATAATACCCCTCTCTCCTTTGGTTTGACAGGGATCAAAATCAGTACTCTATCCTTGTCGTAAGGGGAGAATAAATGGGTCGGTCCTTCGGATGAGTGCGTAAAGACCGACGTCCTGTGTAACAGCAGGTGTGGCACGATAAAGATCCCTTCCTGTTCAAAGCCTAAATTATGCAGCCCTTCACCGGCAATGGTGGCGTCTCTATAGGAGTGATGGGACGTTAAGCAATATACAGCCCACCAACAATCATAGGTGATCTGCTCGAGTTAGAGTAGTTCCTCTTTAAGCGTCTAGCTATACTAGAAACATGGCAACCTCCTATGTATCCAACCATTTGCAGTGTCTCGGCGAATGAACGACCGCTTCGTAACCAGGATGTTATGCGTTCAAGCCCCGTCCGTGTTTGGGCGCTTCAAACCAGGGACTGGCCCTTCACCACAGTCCCGGCATTCAGATACACGCTTTTTTCGGATGAACTCTTACAAACCGAAATTCCGTGTCACATCACGTTACATGTAAAAAAAAAAAAAAAAACCACACACAC